>APFE030147744.1:3083-43587 GCA_000404065.3 Pinus taeda
AGAAAATTTAATGAAAATTTCTTGAAAATTAAAAGCTATTGTACCCAAGGATTGTAGCCATTGGACTCCTAGTACAACATAAGCACCTCCCATTGGAATGGAAAGCATTGGGCTAGTCAATACATATTCTCCCATGGATAGCTTGATATTATGGCACTTTCCAGAGAAATTTATTGTTCCTCCATTTGCAAGCATCACTTGATAATCTGATGCTGGATATAAGAAGCAATTCAATTATTTTTCTACCTTACAATGAATAAAATTGTGAGTGCTTCCTGAATCAATCAACACTATTACCTTTTTCTTCTTGATTTGTCTTTCTATCTTGATGGTTTGAGGAGTGGTAATTCTCGCCAATGCATTACAAGATATGGTTGGATTCATTTGTTCTTCATCTAGGCTTGTTCCTGGAGTATATCCTCTTCTTTTGACCTTTCTTGCTCCTTTTCTTCTTCCCCTTCATAATCTATGTAGAATAATTTCTTCTCAGCACACTTATGACCTTTAGTGTATTTGCTATCACAACTATAACAAAACCCTTTTTCTCTTTTTTCTTCCAATTGTTGTGGTGTCAACCTTATATGTTGTGGAAGACTAGGGGCAACAACACTTCCGTCTTTATAGTTTTGAATGGTATGATTCTTGGTTGCCATAATTTTTCTTTCCATTTTTCTTGCTAACCTGAATGACTTCTCTAATGAATCGGGTTCCCAAAGGCGAACATCATGTTAGATAATATCATTTAAAGACTCTATGAAGACATCAATCCTATGCTCCTCTGGAATATCTTTTACCCTTATGTTCAATTGTTAGAACTCCTCAATGTGCTCCATTATTGAACCCTTTTGTTTGAGACTTATCAATTGGCTAAAAAAAGTGTTGCTTTTTGTATCCTCATAATGTGCTAGCAATTCTTCCGTAAAAATTGCCCAAGTGATAAATTGTTTACAAGAGCAAAGCCATTGATACCATACAAACTGATTTGGTTCCAAATATAAAGTTTCCATACGTACCTTTTGTGTGTTTTGCACACTATTGAGATCGAAAAATTGCTCCATCTGTAATATCCATGTTGCGGATCCTTGCCATCAAACTTCCTCATATCGATTTTTGGAATATGATGGGTCTTCGATCCCAAATTAGAGTCTATGGAATCATGATTAACATTTCTTTTGTTCTCATCATGAGTTTCCTTTACTACTCTTTCACCCTTAGTTACCATTGCTTGTAGCAACTTATTCATATTTATCTTCAATTCGTCCATGTCTGTCTTCAAGTTTGTCTTCAAATCATCCATGTCTATCTTCAAATCTGCCTTCCAATCATCCATCTTAGCTTCCACAACCTTTATCTTAGATTCCATGCCATTTATCTTAGCTTCTGTTAGCTTTTGTGAGGCTGACATTTTTTGCACTTGGTCTTGTAATTTTGATATATCATGTAGCATTTCTTCCTCTTCTTCATGAGTCACGCTAGAGCTTTCAGGTTCCTTACTAGGTGTTTGCATTTTCTTTCCTCAAGGCATCAGTTACCGATAATAATTCTTTACTAGCCCTCTGAATTCCTTCAAAATAAATTTTCAAACCAATCTTAAGCAAAAATTTAAAAAAATCTACACACCTTTTTTTTCTTTGTAGGAGCTCGATATTGCCTCTGATGTACCTCTGTACTTTCAGAACATCTAGTTCTAAAATTGTGACCTGTGGTAGCCCTCTGTGTCCTCTTACATATGTCACCAGTCTGACCCCAATTGGATTCTCCAATGAAGAGTTATGTCATATCTCCCATAGTGACCTGATTATAGACCTTTTCAGAAGATCGAACTTGTATGAAGTGCCACGTGTCACTATTTTGACCTTTACCTCTGAAAAATATATCCACGAAACTACAATCCGTCCTCTTTTTGTACCTTCTTACGAAATTTAAATTTGATGCTCAGAGATAAAGTTATGACGATTTTCCCCAGATCACTTGTTTTGAATGTAATTCAGGATTTTGCAAAGGACCAACTTCCTCAGATCATATCTCCGAAAATATAGGGAAAAAAGCTCTAAACTTCGGACCTGAGATTCAACGTGATGTCTAATCAAATAGGTTTTTTTTAGACTTCTGAAACGTCGTAGAAAAAACATTATAGCGAAAATTCCACGATGACCTGTTTGGAGCAGCGAAACCCTAGAATCCAAAGCTCCGATACCAAATGTTATTAAACCAGCTCAAGAAAAGATAGAAAAGATAGATCAATGCCTTAGAATTCAGCCTCTTCAAGGGGGCAACCTCCTTTACATTACATAAATGAACAATTCTTGGATGATACGAATGAAAAAACCTCCTTTCTATATATAGGAGTCTAAGGAGTCACAATATAACCCAGCCGACCTAATAATAATAATATAAAGCCACAAAAATAACAATAGAGGGATTCTATGGGGAACAATAATAACAATATGGGGAAAATAGGGGTACAAAAATATTAATAAGGGGTATAACTACCATAGTAATGGGGTAATCACTAGTATTATAGGGACCCAACAAAGTATGTCGAGACAGAGTGTGTTATTATGAGTCCCTCTCATCATAATTATGCCAAGACTGTGTGTGCTACTATGGGATCCTTGAAATTGCATTCTTCACCAAGACTATGACTTTGGTTTCTTCACCAAGCCAGTGACTATATTCTCCTTGCACCAAGATCTTCCTTGCCACAACTATGCTGAGACTGTATCACTCAGATCCTTTAACTAAGTCAAGACTCAGACTCCATCTTAGTGTGCTGAGGCAATGCTTATAGGAGGCCAAGACATCATTGAAAAACACTGAAATCCTTCTCCATCTGCAACACTGAACTATTGTACCCATCCGTGATTTCCGAGCCACTGTACTTGTGTGAGATTTCAGAGGATCTCAGTTCCTATTCTCCACTTTTGTGTAGACCCTAGCATTATATATATATTGGTATTTCCTCCATATTTAGTTGACATGAACCGACAAAGATATGTGTCATTTTAGTTGAGCTAGCATGACTGTATTTAATTCCTTTTACAGGTCAACATTAAGAGGATTTTGCTTGTCTTTTTGTAGGGCTTTTCTAGACACTAGGTTGACTCATATATATTTTACATATGCTCAAGAAGAGATCTTCATACATGACATTGAATCTTTGACTCAATAATAAATCATAGGACTCATAATGGGAGCCACTAATAAATAAACCTCTTTCTCATGAAACCCATGCAACGAGGCATACAAAGATAATTTTATTTCTTTTATTTCTTGATTTACAAATATCATGTCATTATGAAGACCGAACCTAGTTACACTTTCTTCAACAAGATGATAACGATGCAGAAATTCTTCAAGAATATAATACTAATAATATTATTGAGGATGAAGAGATAACTCATGAAGACATATTCAAGGAGATTCCAATCATTGAAATATTAAATGAAGGGTCTTATTCCAGAGGAAGGAAGCACAAAATATGACATGGAAATTTTGGAAGAGTGGTTGGAAGAAGACCCAAGTGATGGATATTGCACAGACATTACAAATAAAATTCAAGACAATTTTGTTGAATTGTATGAGAATCTTAATTTATTTGAGAATATTATAATAAGACAAGGGCTACATATTCAATATTCAAAATTAGAACTGGAAGAAGAGGGAATTGTCTTTAAAGAAAATGAGGGGAACGCTGCAATGTATGACAAACAAGTTGTAAAGGAGGTATGTAAGGAAGAATTGAATAACGTTTTTATAACTTTTATGACAAAGGAAGACATAACACAACATGTGGAAAACAAGTGTAAAGTTCAACTAAGGATAGAGTTGGATGATGAGATTGATGGAATGTGGATGCTGATGAGGAGAACATCCAAGAGAAGATGCAACAAAAAAGGGAAAACCAACAATAATGTTCATCTAATTGAAATACCTTGCATTTGACAAAAAAGAGATCAACAATATGCAAAGATGAAAGGACACCTGGAAAACAAGGTTTGGGATCCTGTAGGAATCATAAATTGATGACAAATGACCTGGAGGTCATGAACCTTTTATACCTTGGGAGTTAGATGCACAAGCAAAAGAGCTTCCAAGTCATGAACCTTTTTGGAGACAAAGCTCCAAACTGGGTATTAACATGGAAAAATAATTTTATTTCCTTCTTGTAAATAATTTTAATTTCTTTATTTCTTAGGTAACTATAAATAGAGACAAGATTATGAAGATGAAAATCAGCCTTTTAAGTCATGAAAAAATTAGGAAATAAATCATGAGAGGTTGTAGGAGGAAAAATCTTGGTAACTATTAACAAGTTGTTATGATAAGAAAAAGTTTAGAAATATTAGAAATTATAGGGCGTGATTTTAGGATTTAGAAAATCTATGGATAGGCAATAGTTTGTCAATAAGGAAAAAGTCAATCTGCCTTGAAAATCATGTGTGATTTGTGGATTGACTTATGGATCTAGGAAAAAAATATTTTATTTTTATATGTTGTTATAAATATTGTAAGCTTGAAGGGAAAATCAATGACCAAATGAATGTAAATCAAGCTAAGAGAGAAATGTATGATTATGATTTTATGCATGTATAGTTTTCCTTTCTTTAATGGAAATTCAGATTCATCAAAGCCTATGAGTATGACTCTTTGTATTATTGTGTGTGTTATTTTAAATAATTTCAGATGTGGTGAATAATAGTTAATTGACTAACTAACATAATATGTGCATGAAATCCAAATTGAGAAATTGAACTTTACAGGGAAATTCAATTTTTCCTGCATCACATGGAAAACTAGGTGTACTCACAAGGATGTACACAACTCCAACTTGTATGCCATAGTACCAATATTTTGCAACACCTTGTAAGGGCCATATTACTTGGGTGATAATTTATTATCCTTATTATCTCGCTTGAGGGACATTTGTTGTATGGTAGTAGTCATAAAAATACATAATCGCCTACATCAAAACTTCTTTCACTGTGATGTTGATCTACATATTGTTTCATTAGATTATGTGCTAGAGTCATGTTACCCTTTAAGAGTTGGAGAACATGTTACCTATGCTTGATGCGATCTTCCACATCTTGAACCTTGGAATGGATGGTGGATTATATCCATAAATCACCACAAATGGGGTCATTTTTGCTACGGTTTAGAAGGGAGTATTATACCACCATGAGGAAACATGATATATTAGAATAAAATAATGATATCTATGCTTCGATATGCCATTTGAGTAACTTCAATCCAATTTTAGGAACAAACTTTATGGAATTTTTTAAATACACACCTTTTAAGAGCTCAATTTTGAGCTTGTTGATAAGGATGAAATTGAAATTGTTGTGTCGATGTGATTTAGCCTCCCAAGTTCTGAAGTTGTTTCTAGATGTACTCCTTTGTGTCTTCTTTCCAACCCCACTAATTATACTAAGATTAGATTATTGAAGATGAATTTATACCAAATCTCCTGTAATGACCTGATTATGGACTAGTGCAGGAGAGCGAAATCGTATGGTATGCCACATGTCACTGTTTTAACCTTTGACTCCAAAAATGATACAAGAAAAACTAATTTCTTGTAATTTCTATCACTTTTTACTAAATTCAAATACAATGTTTGAAAGGTATGATGATTTTCCTTAGAACACTTGTTTGAGACTAAAACTTGGATCACACAGAAACCCTAAATTCCTTGGACCATAGCTATAAAAATATAGCAAACCAATGCCTTAACTCCTTAAATGATGTTCCAAAATATTTCCAATCCACATGGTCAAAATTTTAGCTACTAAGGCCTTCAAAAAAATATGTTATAGAGAAAATTCTAAGATGACCTATTTGAAGCAGTAAAACCCTAGGATATAGCTTTGATACCAAATGTTATGTAACCAAATCGTCAAAATAGAAAAAAATAAAGATCAACAACTTGAAAATAGGCCTCTTCGAGGGGGAAACCTTCTTTTACATCACATAAATTATTTTTTTGGATGATTCAAATGACAAGAACTCCTTGGTATATATAGAAGTCTAAGGGGTAAAAATATAATTAGGGCCTACATAACAATAATAATGTAAGGGAATAATAATAAAAATAGTGGGTTTCTATGGCAACATCAATAACAATAGTTAGGCTACACTAGTTCTATAGGGACCTAACTTATCTAGTTTCCAAACCCATCTTCTTAGCAATTGATTTTGAGATCAAATTAACTAGACAACCTAGATCAAACAATGTATCTATTTTTGTTTGTTTAGATACGACGTTTATATGAAACAATTCACTTATTTTTCTTTCATCAAATTGAGACTTACTTTTAGAACTTGAATTTTCATGATAGGAACTTTTACCATGTACTCCAATGGTTGTGATATTCCTCTCACCATCGAAATCAAAACCAAGTTCTTGTTGAGTTGTAGCAACTATCTTTTGATTCCATTTTCCACCAAAACTTATTAGGATTCAATTGTGGATGTAGATTACAAAAATGTTCCTCATTGTGCCCATAATTCTTGAAATTAGTGAAAGAGGGCTCCCCTTCTTCTTTCTTTGCAATCATTTTGTTTTTCCCTTTCGTTTTCCTTTGAACTTATTATAAATAGGCTTGGATGAAGGCTTCATTGGATTATATTATTTTCCCTTCTTTCCCTTGCTTTAAAGACTAATTTCTTTCAAGCTAGCTTCATCTAGATTAATGGGATCCATCAACAACATTGAATGATGAAGATAATTGTATAAAGTGCTAATGTATTTCATCAAAATTTTTGATCAGCATAAAGGAATATTCAATGAAATGTTTGCTTCCTATATTCCTCTATAAAAATTTGAACATTCTGAACGTTTCCCTATCTTAGTTTTATTCATTCCATCATGGATTTTTTCCTATAACCCAATGGGTAAAATTTTCCTCTTAATGTAGAAACAAACTCAGACCATGAAGAAAGGAGTTTACCATTTTGTTTACTACCTTTCTAAAACTTGTTTTCCTAGCATACAAGAGTTGTGCCACCCAACCAAAGATATTCCAACCAGATCCTTTTTGATCTATTATACATGGCAATACACTTCGATCTGTCTAATATAATTGCTTAGCTTCTCTGTATTAGCTTTCCTATAAAACATGGGCAAATCAGATTTCACAGCTGACTTTAAAATTGGCCTTTTGGAAACATTTTTTTTATGACTATTTGACTAATGAGAATGAGGAGAAAAAGAAGAGCTTGAGCTTAAATATCGATGTTCAATAGGTTCTCCTCCACCTCCTTGATGTAACAATGCATTATCGTCTACTAGAGATTCCTATTTCATCTCCTCCTTTTTCATTCTCCTTTCTTAATATACAAAGAACTTTTCCACTTGATATTTCATCTAGTAAAAGTCATTGTGTAAAGCATGCTCATTATTTGTGCGCATGTCATTGGCCTCCACGTCAGTCCAATTTATTGGGATAAACAAGAGCATGTATTTTAATATCAATCCGGGTTGGTAAACATAGAAACACACCAAAGTATATGGATCTTAGATCTAGCTAGTATAGAAAGAAATTGCTTAGATGCTAAAAAATGAATAAATGCTATAGTCTAAAAGATAACAAGATTCTTTCTACTAAAGAAAGAAAGATATTCTAAGAGAGCATATAAGGAAAAAATTCAAATCTAACCTATGAAATCATATGGAAGAGTGATCAATGATATTATTCTAATTTAGAAGACAAGGAAGAGGCTCCTCTCTCGAAGGTCCTAGTTGTCCTTATTTATTCCTTCTATTCATTCAAAAACATCATTTCACTTGTCTAGAATATGAAAGAATAATAATAAAGAATGTGAATATATTCTAATAAAGCATGGAAAGAGTGAATACTGATTCAATTCAATCTTAGCTCACAAGGAAGAAGCTCTAACTTGGAGACCTGGGTTGTCCTTCCTTATTCAAACTAATCACTGAAAAGAAATCAATTCCAATATCTGAATGGCCATGACATACTAATGAGTTTATACAGAAAATATTCACAAGATATTACAATAGAAATATATAGAAAATTAAGATATTAAGATATTCACAATTATTCACATCAATCAACAGTATAGTGTACTTAGCTCAGTATGGGAGTTCTCCACCTTTTTTTGGTACACTTTAAGATAATCAGCTATAGAAAGTCACCATTCACATCATACAACAACGATCCACAAGAAATGTAAAGCAAGTTTTCAATTATATTCAGAAAAATAACAATCGCAATGGTAATAATATTCATAATTTCTTAGTAGTTGTTCTTAAATAGGTTAAGAATGTAACAAAATTAGCTATAATGGTTGTAACAACTAACAAGAGTCATATTTTACCTCATAGGGGCAAACTCATCCCTTTTTTACACAAAATATTGAAAGATCCCACAAAATCCCAAAGCATCCCCTAACTCAGGGGATTTTCTTAGTTACTAGTCAAGTTTGACCAGCTTTGACTGAACATTTAACTGATCTAGAGTAAGCCAATAGGTGTCCCTCTGTCATTGGTTCCTCTATTATTTTTGTTCATGCCTAGGTGTCTTGCACATATGACTTTAACGGATCCATTAAGGGAAATTTTGTTTCTACTAAAAATAAATTTTAATGCTCAATTTTTACTAAAACACTTAAAAATCAAAAGACATAATTTAGTTACCTTAGTATGCATTAGAAGACATTAAATATGGTGAAAATTATAGAAAATGTATGATAAATATGGAAAATATAATGTAATAGGTTTTGAAAAAAGAGTCAAAATTGAGAGCTAACACTCTATTTTCTTTCTTCATGTTGCACATCTAATCTCGGGGTTAAAAGACTTAACTTTTCCCTGATCCTTTTTGAGTTGTCCTCTGGTAATCATCCACATTGACAATTCACATCAAACATGACCGCTCTGATACTAACATGATCCAATATCTTTTCTTCCATTATGTTAAAAAGACTTGCTTAAATAACATGAAAATACCATAAATTCAACATCAATGAAGAATCACCACAAAATGAAGACACATAGAAAATGCACCAAGATTTGTTAATGGAGTTCACTCACAGTGTGTGAGCTATGTCTCTGGGCCCTAACTTCAAAGTGAAGATGATTATATGTTATCTAAACAAATTATTGGCAAGTACATGGAAAAATATAGGGAAATACCACCCTTCTGATAGTGACCTAAAATTCTACTACCCAAATCCCAGAACTAATTGCACCAATGGATTCCTAATCAAATTTCATGAAAATTAGTTTAAACTTCACCAGGTTCTGTAACTTTAACCTCTAGGTCCCATAGGGAATCTTAAATATGCCACAACAATTAGAATATTCCAGGAATATTTTAATAGAATATTCCCTAGAATATACCACAAAATATTTGTCGAAAAGCGCACCTTCCTAACACAACACCCACTGTGCAGAGTTTCACTCAAACTTATCTCTATAGCTCTCTCTCCTCATCCATATGAATGCCTTGACACATTTAATTATTATTAGTGTATTTAAATATTGTTGGTCCACACTCCTCCCATATTTTCCTTGTTACCAAGTGGTTGTGTTCGTTTCTGGGTGGCCCGAGGTCAAACCCTGCAGGCTTCCCACTTGTGTGATTGGTTATGTTTTATATGGTAGAATAGTTTGTATGAAATATATATATTATAATATATATATATATATAATATATATATATATATATATATATATATATATATATATATATATATATATATATATATATATATATATATATATATGGTTGCCACCATTTTGTTTAATTAAACCATCGAACTCCCAATTTTGACTCTTCTTACGAATTTGTTATATGATTTACCAAATTGTGGGTAAGCCAGGTGCACATAGCCACTATTTTGGGTGCCACATGGCACAATTTGATTGGGCCACATGGCATATTCCTACTGGCCCATGTGCGCACCAAGTCACCCTAGTCCTGCAACCTCATACACTCAATAGGATGCCACATCATGCCACGTGGAGCATTCACTGAGTGACATGTGATACCTCATGAGGGTGCCATGTGGTATTGTTAGTGCTAAATTTTTTCCTGTTACAAAAAAAATTAGATGAGCATAAATTTGTCATATGTACTCATTAGGTGTCGTTCACACTATTGGAATCACCTTGGTAGAGCTATGACTTGATGCTAGTTTTCCTGAGTTTTGAGGACTTCAAATTTTGAGCCTTTTGAGCTCCTCTTCGATCACTCACCAAATTCATTAGAAAGTCTAAAAACTTCCTCATGAGTGCTACATTTACCACAATAACTTATTTATTTGCAACCATGTCTCTAACGAAATGGTTCTATTCATTAATTTGTTTTGTCCTTGAATGGAAAGTTTGGTTCTTTTCTAGAAATATTGCACTCTTGTTATCACAACTTATCCTTATTACTTGTTGAGTAAACTCAATATCTTAACATAGCTCTCACAAAAATATTGATTCCTTACTTACATGAGTGGTTACCATGTATTCAACCTTTGTTTTTGATAGTTCCATGAGTGACTATTGCTTACTCATCAAGCTAATAACTATGTAAAACAACTTGAACACATATGTGCTAGTCAACCTTATTCTATCTAAATTTCCAACCCAATCAACCTCAACAATTACTTTTACAATTGCATTATAGTCCTCCTCAAGTCCTTCATGGTATCAAATCACATGATTACTTGTGCCATGAAAATACATAGATACACTTTTAATGTTAAACTAGTACTCTTTTCTAAGTGTTGTCATGTATTTTCTCAATATTCCCATTGTGCAAGCAATATCCATTTGACTATAAACTATTGCATAAATCAAACTGCCTATGAAACTTACATATGAAACAAAAGAAAACAGTCCTCAATTTCTTCTAATGTATATGGACACTATAGAGTAGTTAGTCTCACCCCAATATGAATTGGTATCCTCTCTAGTTTACAATCATAGATGTTCAAACCTTTCAGAATTGTTTCAATGTACTTCCTATGACTTATCCGAACTTTCCTAACTATGTACTCTCTCCTAATATCCATTCAAAAAATGAAATGTGAATCCCTAATATCCTTTATGTGAAATGTAGGATAGTTGCATCTTCACCTCCATGATTGCACCTATGATGTTTCCAATCAACAACATGTCATCAACATACAACACTTCATATATGAAAAACATGTATTTTCAATTGAGATACAGATAGTAATTGACCTTCCTTCTAGAAAATCCAAATCTTTGGATGCATGTGTTGAAATTTTGGTGCCACATCTTGGGTGATTGCTTTAGACCATAAATTGACTTCCTTAACTTGTAGACTAGCTTGTCCTTTCCCTTTACTAGAGATCTTTCAGGCTATTTCATGTAGGTTTCTTGCTCTAGATCTTCATGCAAAAATTTTGACTTTACATCCATTTTATATATTTTCCAGATAAAATTTTGTAGCCAAATACATTAACACTCTAATAGAGGTTATATTTTCAAGAGGGTAAATATCTCACCAAACTTGATTTCCTTGACTTGTGAAAAACCCTTTTCCCTCAATGAAGAATTGTACTTGTGGACTTGACTTGCTGCATTCAAATTTTTCTTGAACATCAAATTACGATCAATTTTCTTCCTTCCATAAGTTAATTTTCTCAAATCCCATGTCTCATTCTTATGCAAATAATCCATTTCTTCCTTCATGGCTCTCAGCTAGAGTTTACCCTAGATCAAGTCTATTTCTTCATCAACTAAACTGGGTTTATCATTAGTGATAGATAACACAAAGGAATACTAAAAATGAGGTGGGGTATAACTTTTAGGTTCTTTCCTTACTTTACCCAACCTCCTCGAAACTTTATTTTTTCAGGCCGTCTCTTCATCTAACATAGTTGGCTCATCTAAATCACTTTCCTCCAACTTCAAGTTAAGAACTATCTTTTGTTTTATTTCTCTTTTTATAGGGTGTCTTTAGTCTTGGAAGTACACCTACCTTGCCTAATGTTCACATGTTGATTATAAACTATGTTATTCATCATTGAATCCCACGACTTATATCCTTTCATTCGATCCTTATAACCGATGAAAATATACTTGAATACCTTATTATGTATATTTTTCCTCTTCTACTTTAGATTCTAGAAATATTCCTAACAAACAAAAGCTTTGAGATGACATGTGAGTGATGGATTTTTACCAAACCATACTTCATATGGATTTTTGTAGACCAACGGTGATAATGTATACGTATTCACCAAGTAACAGGTAGTGTTTACTACCTTGACACTGAAATCTTGTGCCAGTACTACACTCCTAACCACACTCCTTGCGTTGTCCATCAATACATTATTTAGTTTTTCAACAACTACATTCTACTAAGGAATGCATGGAGTAGTTATTTAGATTTTTATCACATGATGCCCGGAGAAATGCTTAAATAATTTACCACATAATTCATCTCCATTTCCAATTCTCAATACCATTATGTTCCTATTTATATGGTTTCCCATAAGATATTTTAACTCATAAAAATTCTCAAGAACGTTGACTTCTTCAAGAAATACACCCATGTCATCCTAGAGAAATCATCAATGAAGGATACATTAATGATGTGTCATCACCTAGTGACTACATTGATACTAGCCCAAGTACATCACTATAAATTAGTTCCATAATTCCTTTTTCCCTTTTAGCACCAGATGGAAATCTATCATGATTATATTCCTCATCAACACAATTTTCACAAAAGACTTCTAGAGAGTTGTTAGAAAAGCCTTCGACCATACCTTTTCTTTACATAGATTAAAGTAATTTCTCATCAATGAGCCCCATCCTTTGATGCCAAGGCATGCTATGTCAAATTAGACTAGAGGATGACCCATCAATTTTAGGAGAGATTGTACTACTACATCCACTTAAGTGCCTATTCCCAAATAACTTTTATAATTTACCTATCCAAACATATTTCATTAGCACCATGACTCCATGAACCATTTTACATGAATCCTTATTGAATACAATATGTACACCAAAACCACACATTCAATTGACAAATATCAGGCTTCTAGCCAAACTTGGAATTTATAGTACCCTCGGAAATGTTTTTCCCTGATAGTTCTTCAATACGTTTTGAACTCAAATTCGACTATGTTGGTTATTAAATCATAAGCTAAGTAGATATCCCTTGCATCATATTTTTTATATTATCATAACCACTCTTTATAGGGTGTTACATGATAGGATTCTCGTGATTTGATCAACGATTCCTTGTGATCTAATTGTGTGCTTATTGAAGCTAAATACACGTCTCCTCTTTCATCTGATAAAGTTCTCCCTTTAGTCGAATGTTCATCAAATAATTTTCTCTATTTATAAATATTCAGTTTCCAATCTATTTATGATATATTCTTATCAACCTGTCAGGAGAATTAGATCTTCCTTTTGATCTATATCTCACTTTGGAGAATTTTCCTTTTCCTTAGTTTATTGTCCGACCCCTCACTAACAACACATATTTGGTCAATCCTTCCATATTCCTTCACCTCATCTCCTCTAAAAATAGATATTCTACCACATGATCGTGAGATAGTGTGGTTGTATTACTCCCAATAGCCATAGGTAGACTATTCCATGAGTTTGGCGAGTAATAGAACATACTGATACACTTTTCTTCTTTTTTAATGGAGATATACACAATCAATCGATGAATGATCACAATATTGAATGCATGTATGTGTTTTGTGACTAATCAACCTAATTCATTCTCAAGAGGTTGATTTTGTTTAGAATAAACAACTTATTCACTAGTGATTTCAAATGGTATAAGTTCCCCAACTTATCCCATAGTTTGTTAGCACTATCTTCCCCTAAGATATTCAACAACACATAATTTCCAAGATGAAGTCGAAATGTAGTCCATGATTTTCTTTTAAGTTTCTCCTAATCCTCCATCGATATGCCAATTAGAGGTGTTATGGGATGCACGATGTTAAATTATTATGGATATATGAATAGGTCCTCCATTTTAAGATTCTAATGTTGAAAATTATGGCCATTAGATTTCTCAATCTCACTTATTCTATTTCTAGTCACCCTTCTTTAACCAAATTTCTATCGTAAGACTCCCATTTGAATAGGTTTATCTTTGATTGAATCAAGAACACCATTATTGAATATATATATGTTCAAGATTCTAAATATTTCACAATAAAGACATCCTTTTGTAGCCAGAATGAGCTATGATACCATATGCTAGGCTTAAGGCACCTTATTTTCACTTCAGATACGAAATATATGAATATAGAGTCAACTAGACATATAAAGAAGACTAAGATTTCAATTAACATAAACCTCTGATGATCATGAGAGAACTTAAAGATCAAAAAATAAACAATGTTGCATCCTGAATAATTATATAGCTCATAAAATTTTTACCTTGGAAACCCTTAACTGAGAATACCAAATGATCTTCGAGCTTCACTGCTCTAATATTATCAATTTAATATTACATCTATTTTACAATAAATTTCAAAATTGGTGCACACATAAGATCAATACATTCATACATTGACTTCTATCTATTGATCATGAATATTTGACATTGTCTCACATTATCCTTTCATCATGCTCTATTTATGCACATAATAAACCTTAATTTTAACCATCTTGAATATCTATAGGTGGCTGAAAATCATAGGCTAAGATCCTAGGAATCTTGGGATTCATAGTTATTTTCTAACAAATTTCAATAGTATTTAATTCCCTTTGATCACTAATCAACCACTAGTCTAAGTCAATTATGCACCAATGCTTGGTTATGATCCCTTCAACTACTCTAAGTTGATTATTGACTTCCTTTAGCTAGTTGATTTCCCATCAAATTTGATCGAAGTAAATTCCATATACTTAACTATCAACCTAGTGACTCAATCATCAATTTGTTGTCCTATTTGATTGTTCTTGACCAAATTTGTTGAGGTTAATTCCTAGTCATCTTACTTTAGTAGACCATCGACTAGCTCAACTCTAATTGACTAAAATTACTCGCAAACATTGACGCCTAATCCTTTGGGATTGGGAAAATATGTTTTAAATATGTAAATAAAAAATAAGAATATGAAGAGACCTCGGAATATGAATCCCAAGGGTCTCTCTCTTATGTGTATACATAAATGTTCAACTTAATAGAAAAGGAAAATCTTTTGTAGTTACAATATACTTGGCCTAACATGGTATCAAAGCATAGGTCCACAAACCCTATTTTAACATCCCTAAATGTTGTAACTCTTGTGTACTTCCACTTTTTTCTACTCCCACTCAGAGCCTTACTTGCAAAAAACATAATATATGTGATCTCTCTTGCTCAGCATATTTTCTTCGTGTTTCCAAATGATCCTCTTTGAATACCTACACACCATTTCACCTACTCCACACCTTGTTTGTGAGGCTTCTTGAGCCATTCAATGTAATTCATATGAGAAATTCCATGGCTTGCTTGTGAGGCTTCATGCTTGCTTTACAACTTTTTAAAGCAAACATTTCTAGTTTCAAAAAATCGTTCTTTGAAACTCTCATCTCATTTAATTGCATATCATAGCATTTGTTTTCCTCCAAAACACTCCTATATTACTAATATTAATACATCTTCCTGCAAATTTATTTTTCAAGTTGTTCCATATTTGCATTTTAAGTGATTTCATCATTAGGGGAAGTAGAGGAGCCATGGTCGAATATCTAGAAAATTGATAAAGAAAGGAGTAGTTAATAATTTATATTATTGGTATATGATAGCTTAAGAAACTTTATCATATATTATTTTTACTACAATTATTGTGGCTATTCATGGCCTATCTTAGAATTTTGTTTAATTGTGCATTCTCACATCTCAATAGTTGGGTGGTTCTCACTCGTAAAGATAAATACAATGAATGGTTAAGAAAGATAAAGCATGTATTCATTTTCAATGAATTATGGAAAGGAGTATGTGAAGGAGAAGATGGGAATTCACATTGCACCAACTACTAGTGCTTTTAACACTTTAAAGAAGTTGAAAGACTTATATGACTCACACTCAGAGCTTAAGGTAGTACATCTAATGCTCAAACTATTTAATATAAAATTGAAAGATGATGATCCCTTTTCCCTAGTCTTTGAAAAGCTATTATGCATGATGTAAAATCTACCAGAGTTTAAAATGGATGTTCCTCTCTTAGCTTTCATAAAGGCACTATATCACACTTATTATCACTATCTTGAAGAATTACAGGGTAGTGGCCACGTTAAAGAGATTACTTTTGATACTCTTGTGTAGTTGTTCACAAGAAGAGATAAATATTTTGGAAAGAGGAAGATAGTTGCCCAGTATTTTGAGGAAGTTGTGTGACTTTCATATAAATATAATAATCAAGCACAATATTCTTCTAGATGAAGAGGTGGCAGAAGAGTATGCAAAAATAAGAATAACAAAGGTAGGGGGGACATTACCAAGGAGGAATACCTAATATTGATTTTATATGTTGCAACAATGACTGATAATATGCATTTAAATTTAAGCTCTCTTAGGATATAATCAAGTAGGAAATTATTGAAGATAAAGTTAAAACACCAGATCCAGGAAAAGATAAAACACCTTAATCTACTCATTATAGTGTGGAATATTGCAATATTGGAGTAACTAAATACTTGTTCAATACTTCACTTTCTTTGTGGAAATTGGTTACCTGATACAGGTGAAACCTGCCACATGACCTTTCAAAAAGTTTCCTTTGAATATTTCAGTTACAATGTAGATGGACTAGTCTACTATGGAGACAAGTAAAAACTCAAGTCATTCAAGCTTGGCACCACAAGGCTCAATCTGTCTAGATTCCCTTGCTTTATTTTGCATGATGTTCTCAAACTCCTAGAGATATAGAGAAACCAATTGTCATTGGTTCACATCTGCACTCAAGGTTACTCCATTCACACGTTTGATGGCAAAGGTTGAGGTGAGAAAAGCATGAGACAATGCACTTGTCATGATAGGATTATCATAAGAAAGACTCTTGAAGCTCCAAGGAATTTATGCTCATGCACAGAACTATGCATATCGTTCTCAATATAATGAAGGTACATTTCAATCCACTATTTTTTGGCATTCAATATCTAGACATTTGAACGATGACAATCTTTGTTTACTGAAGAGAAACGATGTTACTCGTTTTCCAACCATTCCTAGCAAAATTGAAACAATGTGATGCTTGTATACGTAGGAAAACATAGCAAAAAAACATTTCATGATTATGTTTATAGAGCATGTAGAAAAATTGAAGTGGTTCATTCTAACTTGTGTGGACCTATTCATATTCCTTATGTAAATAGAAATAAACATATGATGAATTTTAATGATCACTACACCACAATGTGTTGGGTATATCTCTTGAATAATAAATCTAAAGCTTTTGAAACTTTCTAAAACTTTCATGCATGGATTAAAAATGATACACAATCTCATATTGTCTCTATTCATACTAATAATGGAAAATAATATACTTCAAATGAATTTGAAAACCATCTTCACTAGCATGGGATTCAACATCAAATAATAGTGCCTCATAATCCTCAATAGAATGCTGTAGCTGAAAGAATGAATGGGACAGTATTAAACATCAGTTGTTCAATGATATTTTTAAAATATTTTAAGTTGATGTTATGGGATTATGCATTTCTATGTGAAATGTATATTAAAAATATATTTCCATCTCATGCTCTCAAAAACAAGACTCCTTATGAAATGTCGTATGACCACATTCCTTCGGCAAGGCATCTGAGTGTTTTTGGTTCCACCTGGTATGCCTTGATTTCCAACGAATAGAGAAAAAAAATTGCTACAAGGATTTGAAAGCATATCTTCTTGGGGTACTTGGATACCTTCGAAGCATATCAGCTCTATGAATAAGTAAATTTCAAGTTTATATTGTCTACAGATGTGATTTTTCTTGAATCGTCCAAAACTAACAATCTTGTTGAGCAACGACTTGATCACTTGGAAAGATTCAAGAATTAAAAATTTTCTTAGGAATTTCAAAATGAGAATACACATATTGAAGGGGGAGTCCCTATACTAGATCAATATTTGGAATCTCCTTTTGAAGCTCCCTCTCCCCCTCATGAAGTTCTGGCCACTTCTTTGAATCAAGAAGACACTTAGAGTGATGTGATTGAGAGGATTGAAAAGCTAAATATTTATTCATCCCCATCTCATTCAGTAGAATACTTTGGACCATCTTAGAAATATCCTCCAAAATGGCTCACTAAGACACTTGAGATTGTTCATAATGATGAGGTTGGAAAGACATGAATGAGAATTTCTACTAGAGAAAATGGAGGTGATGTAGGTGATTTTGATTCAACTGTTGATATGGATGTGTCTTATGATTGTGAATTAAATTTTATACTAATTTTGAACCAACATCATTTAAAGAAGCTACTTCTCATGATGAATAGAAAGAAGTAACACAAAAAGAGTATGATGTTATTATAAAGAATGGAACCTAGATGATGGTAGACCCTCCATTTGGAACCAAACTGATTGGATGCAAGTGGGGTTTCAAGAACAAGTATAAATCATATGACTCACTTGAAAGGCACAAATAAATTCTCATGGACAAAGGATTTTCACAAACATAAAGGGGTCGATTATAATGATACTTTTCATCCCATGGGAAAATGGGCTATGATCTGAACTCTCTTTTCCTTGGTAGCTCAAAATGGATGGAGAGTACATTAAATGGACATAAAAATTCTTTATTGAATGGAGATATAAAAGAAAATGTTCTTGTGTCTCAACTAGAAGTACTTGTTGTGAAGGGAGAAGAGCACAAAGTATGTAAGCTCATCAAATCCTTGTAGGGCCACAAACAAGCACCATGAACGTAATATGTAAAATTGATTGAGCATCTTAAAGAACTAATTTTGAAACACTTTAAGCTTGATAATGCACTTTATTTTTAAAGAAAGAAAAACTATTATCTATCTCGTGGTGTACGTAGATGATTTGTTGATGACAGGGAACGACCAAAAATTACATTGCATCCATAAAGAAGAATTCAGGAAAGGATTTGAGATGAAATATTTGAGATATGTTCACTATTATTTGGGTATTGAAGTAGCCCAACATTATAAATTTATATTCCTCTCTCAAAAGAACTACATTGGAGATTTGTTGAAAAAATCCGGCATGGTTGAATGCAATCCCTTGTACACTCTAATGGAACAAAATTTAAATCTCACATCTAAATAAGGAAATGAATTTGAGGATGCGCCTAAGTACAAACAACTCATAGGTAGTCTTAAATAGCTCACTAAAACTAGAACAAACATTTCATTTGTTGTTAAAATCCTTTCCAGGTTTATGCAAAAGCCTTGTGAGGGTCATTGGTCCACTATGAAAAGAGTTATGTGGTACTTGAAGGGAACTCAAGGTTTTGGACTCAAATATACACAAGAATGACTTCATCTTGATTGAATACTCTAATTTAGACTTTGATGGTGATAAGGAAAATAGATTATGTAATTCGGGTTATGTAATGTGTCTTGGATCAAGAGTTATTGCTTGGAGGCAATTCAAACAGTCATTTCCAACAAATTCCATAATAAAGGAAAAATATGTGGCAACTGCAAAAGAATCCAACAAGATTGTGTGGCTAAAGAAAATTCTTGAATATTTGTAAGATAAACAAGTGCGCTCTACTTTTCTTTCAATTAACAGTACTTCTACAGTAAAATTGGTTGAGAATCCAAATTCCATGATCGAACAAAGCATATCAATACAAATTATCATTTTATTCGACATCATGTTGAGGCTAAGACTATTCACGTACACTATTGTTCCACCAATGAGTAGATTGAAAACACCTTCATCGAAGCACTTGGAAGAGAAAAGTTTGAAAGATTCAAAATTATGCTTAGACTTACAACAATTCTTAAAATTAAGGGGGAACGTTGAAACACAATCCTTTGGGATTAGGAAAATATGTTGTGAATTTGTAAATACAAAATAAGAAAACAAAGAGACCATTTTTTTAGAGTTAACATATATCTCGCCCGACACAACAAGGACGACACTTCAAGAAAAATTATATACTATAACTATAAATTTGAATTTAAAAATCCCAAATTTAACATATAATAAATCAATAACTAATAAAAATTTAGTATAATTAAAAAATAACAATAAATATTTAATTAAAAGCCAATGTAATATATAATAACTTTTCATTTCATCATAATGAATTTTATAAATTTATCTTAGAAATGAATTTTAATAAACACAAACTTAAACCTAATAATAAAATATAATGTAAATGAGATAATTAACAATAATTCTTTTAAGTAAAAATCTTAGGTTATTTACAATAAAACTGTAATACACATTGTAAGATAAAACGCAAATAAATTACACCCTCTTCGACCAAAATCTCCAAAGCATCAAATGAAAACGAAGTTATTAATAGTTTGATATACAATTAAAAATAAATACAAAATTCTTATTGAAATATGAAAGATTAAAATTATTGTGTTTTTTTGGACAAGAATGAGAATATTCTCACTCGAGAGAATTAGTAACTTCTTTGTTATTTTACCAAAGTAAAACAACAAAGACTTCAACCTTGGTAGTTGGACCACAAAATGTGTGTCTTTACCATTTGTGTTAAGTTCTTTCAAAAACTAAATAATTTAAATTATAATTAGTATTTTTGTTTGTTTGTCAGTTGTCTGTGATCCTCCAGGCTTGACCTGTGGCTTGAGGAGCTGCAATCCAAGGGCAGTGAGTCTATAAAAGTCACCTAGGGTTTACACCAGGCCTGGGCTGAACTAGCACTAATAGCCCTAAGTTGATTGGAATTTTTCGCATGTCTCCTCTCCCTAGCATAGGGCAAAACCACCCCTTGTGAGGTTTCATCCTAGGTCACCTTGCTAACGAGGCCCATCCTCAACCACTTGTGCTAGTAAGACTTGAAAAAATCATTATTAGTATTAAATATTGTTGAGCTAATTTATTGACTAAATTAACACAAGTATTTAATTATCAATCTGGGTTTGTAAAACTTGGAGGCAAGTCCATAGTATATGGATATCAGATGTAGTCAAGATTAGAAGATGAAATTGAAATAATTAAGGAAGTACATATTACAAATATAAACCTACTTTAATAATTTGTAATTCACTTATGTAGTATGTGCAGGATGAGGCTCCTAACCTAGGAGAACTAGGTTGTCCTTCCCTACAATACTACTTTCATGAAGACAAATCTAAAAGCACTAATTAACAATGGTTTATGATGCGGAAGATGTAAAATAAAAGGCTCCTAGCTAAGGAGGTCCAAATTTTCCTTCTTCACAATTCTACTCTATCATAATCACCATTGCTTCAAACTAAAAATGCATAAATAACTTCTAATAAGAAAAGGAGAATGAAATTTAGTTTTAGTTCAAGGTCAAATAGAAGGGGAATTTAACTTAAATTCTTGTGTGTCCCTTCATATGTAGATTGGAATTAAACCAATTTCCATTCAACAATCATCACACATTAATTCAAATAACAAAATCTAAAACAAAACAAGTAAACAAATCTAAGGCAACTAGTTCATGAAAATTAAGCTAGTTTAACAATGAAGTGTACTTAGCTTGGAGTGGGGGCCCTCCACCCTTTCTTTGCACACTTGAAAGTTGATATAAAAAGCTAAAATTTTAGTCATACATCCACATTATTGAACAACAAAATAGCAGTATAACAGGTTCTTCAAATTAGCTTCATACTCCAAAGTGTCTCAGCATAAAATTGTACAAAACTTACGTATAAGTCTTCAAAGTCTTGGATTAAATAGAAGTTTATTAAAAAAAATGATCTGAAGTCTCTCTAACAATTATATCTATTCATATACATGTATCTAAGTCAAATTCATTCAATCCATCCCAAGAAATATGGGCAATCCCATGAAATCACAAAACTGCCCTATTTCCTGGGGGATTTTTGGGTGACTAGACATGTTTGACTAGCCTTGTACGAGCCTAATAAAGCTTGTTTTGACTGAACCAAGTGGAATTAGTTCAGTCATAGTTCCCAAGCTTTCCGTTCATGCATCCAACTCAAGCCCAAGTTTCCTACAAACATGTCATCCACATAGCTATTACGGGAATTTCTGAATTTGTCCAAAATTGCTTTTGAAACTCAATTTTCATAAAAACTTCTAGAAATTGCAAAATTAAAATTAAACACCTGAATATGCATAAAGTACATCAAATTGAGATGGATGTGATGGAAAATATAAGGATTAAGCAGGTTTCCTTAAGCAAAAATAGACCAAAACTGAGGGCCAACATCTCCCCCTTGCTGATCTTCAAGCATGACCTCATGCTTGTTTCTTCCTTTTGACCTTTTTCTTCTATATGCTGACTGGTCTGCTGATGTACCTGTGGCTCTAACCCTTGAATATGAAGCTTTCTCTTGAGCTACCAGTAAAAGGATATCTATGCCTTCATGTACTTCTTCTCTTTTTTTTTAGATGGCCTTCTTTATTTTTTCTCCTTTTCTTCCCTATGTTTTTCATCATTTCATCATTTCTCTTTTAAGTGTTGCTCTTTGTAATATTCTTCACCTATCAGTGGAAACATTATGGCTTGGGTTATGTATTCTGGAGTGATGGGAACAAGAATGTCTCCTATGTGTGATGAGGTTTCACCATCAACATACAAATACAAAAACTTTACACTATTCCACCTTTGATGATAAAACACAAATAAATCATTTTGGATGAGCAGCTTTAGAGAATAAAACAAATAAAACTTGAATTTTGCAATACATTCTGACACAGGATTCATGTCCCTCTTAAATTAGCAATATCAACAACTTTACTTAAAGGAACCAATATCCAGTTGCCCTTACATCTCACTAATAGAAGCCATTTTTTTTATGACTAGGCATTCACTTTCAATTTAGCCATTATTTTACCCACACAATCTACAAAATAAGGGTTGAAAGAACCATAAAAATATCCCAAATAGAAATGAATTTGAGAAAACAGCCCACAAGGAGCCTAATTAGGCTCATTCCGAAGAAAACCCATGTTTCTGTTTTTTAGATTTCATTTTCTTTTTGTCAGAAAAAGAAACAAAAAATAGTGGCCTTTAAAAAATCAAAATGCATTTCCGGGACTGAATAAAATTTCATAATCATCAAATTTGAAATCAAATTTTCTCTTCAATGCTTCTTCAGTATCCTACTTACCTCTTTTTGGTTCTCTTTAAAAACAATTGAATTGCAAGCTTGTTTAATTTCTGTCTCACCGCAACAATAATCACTACTTTTTTTAAAAATCATTACCCTTTGTAGAAAAGAAACAAACACCTCTGTAAAAGACTGAGCTCTGTTTTGAAATAGAAATATATGAAGAAAAAAAAATCATGTTATGAATCTTCATTGCTCCAATGAACAATATAAACCCCTACACTGTTTTATTTAATCAACATATGACAGTCAATGTAAATTTGGCTTTGTGTTGGCAAATATAAACCCAAATCTTCTAACATAACCCAAACTCTATTTTTATTGACCAATTCTTTCATGCAATCAAACTGAAACTCTTGTCACACTGTCTGGTCATAAATAAAAATGAACAAGTGTAGTTGTAAACTTGGCTGGCTATACGTTTTACAAAGGCTACACATTTCAAAACTACACAAATTCCTCATTTCATGCAATCAAAATTTATTAGGAGACTCAGTTTCATAAATTCATGGAAGCTTTGTCTCTCTCAGCTAAGTTTTGTTTCGTTTTCCTCCTTCCTACAGTTAACAAAACATTCATAATCTTGAAGCTATGTCGTAGTCCCATTAAACACACTGCCTGTGCATTAAACTTCACTTATAAACACTTCGTTTTAGCTACAAATTGGGGATTTTATAGAGTATACTTGACTGCTATTGAAGTGTCATAATCCCTTGATTCGTGGCCCAATTAACCTTCATTTTCCATTGTTAAACCTCATTTAATTACCCTATGACTTTACTGATGGAAGAGTCTCAATGAATGACGGAAATGACACATCTTAGCGGTGGTAGAGGCACTATCTTATAACTGATGTTTTCATTAAAAAAAACATCCCGAGATTTTCTTAAAAATATCTATTGCATTAATGAAAATGAAATTTCTCTCTCAGTCTAGTCCGCTTGAGCTTGCACGTCGGCCAGATCTCTTAACTTATCCCTCAGTTATCTCCACTTATTCTTCTTATCTCTCCAGCTGCTCAACGCTATATTTCTACCTCCATTTCCTCGGTTTGTTTTCTCTGTCAAACCGTTTTTCTTCTTTCAACCGTATGCCAATGGCATCTACAGTCTTTCCTGAGCCTCAAATAGCTATGATGGCAAAGATAATTTACGGTTTTGAGGTCTCTGGTTTCAAAGATGGCGAAGCTTTCTCTGTTAAATGCACATGTTTTTTTTTCTACTGTTTCAAATGCATATTTAATTGTTTTGTTATTTGGTTCCTATCCTTTGACCAGATGCAGTGCATATACCATCAAATGGCATACTAAATCGATATTGTTTAAACCCTGCTGTCGACAATATGGTTCGTTATTTCTGCATTTGAATTCAAAATTTTTATTATGATTTTAGCTCAACGTATATACCTTGGTGTATGTTTCATTCATTTGTAGCTGTCCTCCAATCCATTCATGGATGTCTTGCATATCAAATCACACTACCATTACTTTACCTTGGTTGTCATATATGCATTGCTTTGTTGATTGCATTATCGTGTCTTCCACCTTTGTCGATTTCTTATTCATCACCCATTTCATTGGGTTTACATTGTATTACCACCGTGGGAGGGTTATGATAACCTTTACACCCATCGTATTACCATCATATTGCATTTGCCATGATAACCTCAATACATAAATCATTTCAGTTTGATTGATTTGATTATTTCTCATAATGCACCTATTCCATATGTATTGCAATATATCTCTTTAATTTTAAAATGACCATCTTAGGTCATGTTTAAAATTAACTCCATAATACTAATGTTTTATATGGTTGTGCACGTTTTGACATATTAAATCCTCACTTTGATCCCTTTTTCTTTATGGAAAAATACTTAGGGTTATTAAAGTTATGAAGTGAATATGAAATATACGAAGGGAATGTAGAATATGAGGGTTATGGAATGAAATATAAGATGTAAATATGTACATTGGATTAGGTATAGGGTAAATGTAAATGTAGAATATAGGATAATGGGTACAAAATAATGGATACAGGATGAAGGTAATGTAATGAATATGTATTCAGGTACTAATCTCAATTTTAACAAAGTCTAAAAATTTCTACAAAAATTTGAATTTTCAAGAGAAAATTGGTGCACTTACTATACTTGTACATCCTTGATAATATTGGATGAATGCTATTGTTCTTTAACAATATTGGATGAAGTTGTCTTGATCGAATATCGTAGATAGATAGAGACATAGAATTTATTTCTGCCTTCTATTCTAGCATCCTTCATTGATTCTGGTCCATTGATTGTCGATGTCGTTCAAGTCCCTCTACAATTTGTTCATAATAACTCAGGTCCCTTCTGTCATGTACATTTTTTACATGTTTTTGCTAACATTTCAAGTCCCTCTGCAATTGATTTCAAAAATACTTCAGGTCCCAACTCACAACAATACAAGTTCCGTCATCAATTTAGCTGCACAACTATGTTTCCTTTTGCGAACCTTCCCCCCTTGCTGATGGAAAGGCTTGTCCCTAAGTCTTGTTTATTCTGGAGGATGATTCCTACAAACTCAAACTAAAGAAATGTTAAAACAAAATAGAGAATTCATACTGGCCAAACAAGTTGGTTTTCCTATATGAATTCGAGTTTGTATTGTGCCACTTTCATGGATTTTCATAACCAAACACCTTTATATTTTTTTATTTTTTCCTTTTTTGGATGGAGGTGTCGTGTAATGGAGTAGGGAAGTATGAAGATCTTGTGAAAATAGGTTATATTGAAGTCATGATATAGTAGTAAATGGATAGATAACAAGTCTGGACTTCAACGTGCATGGTCGTGGAGCTTAACATACAGTATGGATGATGGATGAAATCATGAACAATATGGTTTATGTTGTAGGGTTTGTTGGTGTTGTTGGTCAATAACTAAAGACAAGCTTCAAGAATTTGAGTTTCATTGGATGAACTCAATATCAAGTGAATTTTCACTTTGCTTTGACTTGAACATTTGTAATCATATTCTGGAATATGAATTTGACTTTGAAAATTACTTCATCCATGGAATTCACTCCTACATTCTTCCTATGACCTGCAAAAACACAACACTTGCCTACAATACAATATTAGATGATGGAGGAAGAGAGATGTACAGTTTCTCTTATTCCAATAAACATGTTAATCATTACAATCATTTCTTAGAAAAAAAGTCCAAAGATTATATACAAACAAATTGCATTTATTTACCCCTTGAGGAATGGTGCCCAGCCTAGACCTCCTAGTGGTATTTTATTTACAAAATATTCATTTATACCCAATTAGAGTGATTCCAAATCCAAGTTGAAGTGAATTCATATAGTGACTACTAATATAAACAGGTTTTCAAAAGGGTTTAAAATTATATGGTAAACAATATAAGGAGTGCCATGTTTGATAGAGTTGCTTGTTAATTTTTAACTAGCCCAACAATCACTATTTGAAGCGTAATTTTTTCGATAAAGATTGGATCAATATGATTCCACTTGGAGATTAAAGTAGATTAATTTTTATCTTTCCAATAGAAACAGGTTTTAAAAATTATTACGCTTGATATCATAAAATTGGTGATGAACAAACCTAGGAGGTAGAGTTTTATTATATTGTTTTGAAGACATGCAATCACTAAATGTGGCATAACTTTTTCTTTCACATCCAAATGGGATGATTCAAATTGTTTATTAAACTAGACTTGAATATATATCTCCTGTATAAACAATTTTTGAAAAGAAGATGATTTGGTATGTCAAATATGCCAATGAACAGTTAAGACCTAGAATTGTCACCATGTAGATTTTTCGACAAGCAGTTAGTATTTCAAGAATAAATTTTTGATATGATACTTGATTGAAGTGATTAAAATTTATTTGAAAACTAGATTCCAAGGGATATGTTCCCTATGAAATTCAGATAAAAATGTTTCCATTAGACACTTCAAATATAAGTTGTACTAACTCTATCCTCAACATTTCACTTGAAACCTAGTTTTGATTTTGATCACATTTTTATTTGTGATATAAATTGAAAACTTCAAAATGGATTCCAAAACTAGATTTAAGGAGATATGTATGATTTTAGAATGATCATATATGGTTACCCAAAATAGGCTTCCTTTTACTGCATTTTTCCATGTAGCCCTTTCAAATGAATATTGAACAATGATTTGAAGAAATAGTTTGAAACAAATTTATTATGGAAGTCTTATTGTGAATTAATTTGACTTGTTTATTTATTCTATTCTATCCTATTATATTTAAAAAAAATTCATTCTCTCAAGTATAAGAGAATTTCTAGTACATCCATTTTCGTAACAAGATCATAAGTAAACTCATATCCAAATTTGAAAAATATACTTTAATAAATGTTTGGACATGAAAATTTATTTGATCATAAATATTTGATGAGAAATAATGTTGAAGAATGGAGTAGTGTTGTAGCCTATTCTTTAACGTCATTTTTTTAGATCTTGTCTTGCAAATGGATTTGGTAGTTATCTTTTTTATTTTATGTTTTTGTTGGGGGCTTTTGTTTTGGGAACCTAATTTTAGGATCTCTATTTATAGGCATAAAGAGACATAACTAAGAGCAATGTATACTAGCTAAATTTTAGTGTTTTTGTTTATCTTCTATTTGACTATGTTGATAATTGCCTCCCCAGCAACGATGCCAAAATGTAGGGCTAATTTATTGACTAAATTAACACAAGTATTTAATTATCAATCCGAGTTTGTAAAAATTTGAGGCAAGTCCACATTATATGGATATCAGAAGTAGCTAAGATTAGAAGATGAAATTTGAAGAATTAAGGAAGTAAATACTACAAATATAAACCTATTTTAGCATTTTTTAATTCAATTATGTAGTACATGAGGGATGAGGCTCCTAACTTAGGAGAACCAGGTTTTCCTTCCCTACAATACTAATTTCATGAAGAGAAATCTAAAAGAACTAATTAACAATGGTTTATGATGCAGAAGATGTAAAAGAAGAGGCTCCTAACTAAGGAGGTCCATATTGTATTTCTTCACAGTTCTACTCTATCATGATCACCATTGCTTCAAACTAGAACTGCATAAATAACTTCAAATAAGAAAAGGAGAATGAAATTAAGTTTTAGTTCAAGATCAAATAGAAGGGGAATTTAAATTAAATTCTTGTGTATCCATTCATATGTATATTAGAATTAAACTAATGTCCATCCAACAATAATCACACATTAATTCAAATAAGCAAATCTAAAACAAAACAAGTAAACAAATCTAAAGCAACTAGTTCATGAAAATTAAGCTAGTTTAATAATGAAGTGTACTTAGCTTGGAGTGGGGGCCCTCGACCCTTGCTTTGCACACTTGAAAGTTGATATGAGAAGCTAAAATTTTAGTCACACATCCACATTATTGAACAACAAAATAGCAGTAGAACAGGTTCTTCAAATTCGCTTCATACTCCAAAGTGTCTCAGCATAAAATTATATAAAAGTTACGTATAAGTCTTCAAAGTCTTGGCTTAAATAGAAGTTTATGAAAAAAATTGATCTAAAGTGTCTCTAACAATCATATCTATTCATATCCATCTATCTAAGTCGAATTCATTCAATCCATCCCAAGGAATATGGACAATCCCATGAAATCACAAAACTGCCCTATTTCCTACGGATTTTCTGGCTAACTAGTCATGTTTGACCAACCTTGACCAGGCCTAATAAAGCTTGTTTTGACCGAACCAAGTGGAATTAGTTCAGTCGTAGTTCCCAAGCTTTCCATTCATGCATCTAGCTCGAGCCCAAGTGCCCTGCAAACATGTCATCCACATAGCTATGACGAGAATTTCCGATTCTGTCCAAAATTGCACTTGAAACTCATTTTTCATAAAAATTTCTAGAAAATGAAAAATTAAAATTAAACACCTGAATATGCATAAAATACATCAAATTGAGATGGATGTGATGGAAAATATAAGGATTAAGTAAATTTCCTTAAGCAAAAATAGACCAAAACTGAGGGCCAACAAATATATTAATAATTTATTATATAAATTCAAATTTAACCTAACACATACTTTTCATTATTTTTTTAAATCATTGATTTATTTGTTTATTCATTCATTCTTGCAAATTAGAAAAGGATAAATTAAATAAAATATAAAAAACCACATTCTATTCAAGTGCACTCATTACGTAATATATATATATATATATATATATATATATATATAATATATATATATATATATATATATATATATATATATATATATATATAAAATCACTCACTCTCCCACCATATAGTTAATCTCACCATTTATAAACCATATTTTGCACCAAAATGGTGCAAAGACACGTTGATAGAATTGTATATGCATGTAGGTTGGCGCAAAGGTAACACTATAGGAAACAAGGATGTGGACATGGAAGGTGTGAGGAATCAAGAGGTGAAGGGTGGGGGAAATGGGAAGGAATTGGTAAGGTAGAGGGTTTCTTGTGGAGCATGGTTGTGTTATCAAAATCTATGAGTTGTTGAGATGATCAGATGCCCTCATAGAAGCACGAAGGATTGGTGACATGTCATTGTTGGAACCTTACAAATAAAGATGTGTCCCCCTCCTAGTATATTATATTATCGCATCGTCATCTACAAACTGTCATATTGCATAAAAATTAATGTTGTTCAAATTTAACATGTCTGTCATGCAGTTGGAGAAGACTATGTAAGATACACTTTCTAACAATTTGCAATTAGAATGTGTTTTGTTGTTAGAGCGTTTTTTTTTCAGCACCATAATTCAAAGTCACATGGCTCAAATTTAATTATTTGTTCCCAAAAGATGAGATTTGGCTCAAGTTTGAATTTCCCAAGGTTAATACAAAGTTTACAATAAATTTAAAATTACAAAATTTATAAACTAGTGGTTCACTCACAACTTACAGAAGAAAATATCTCTAGCCCATAGTCAATAGGCAATATTTCATGACTTGGAATCACCTTCAGGGCCATTGCTGACAAGCCAAATTTGATGAGTGAGAGTCACCTTTGAGCCCATTGTAGCTCTAACTCACTGAATAACATGTTGTTCTCAGTTTGCACATCCATCACACTGAACTAAGATGGAGACATTGTTGCCAAGTTCCAACATTAAGTGGAAATGTGGGTATACTGAATAGATGTGTGGGAAGAAAATGGAGAAAAACAACACAAAAATTGGAATTAGGAGTAAGCCTCCTCGAACTATGGCTGAAACTCAAATTTTTATTGAAATTCGCCAAACTTTGAACTTCAACCTTACGTTTGGCGAAACTTGTGGCTTAGCTAGAAGCCCTATGAGAGGATGTTAGAATATAACGTTTATATGTGTAATGATTTTACTTTAGTGACTTCGGCTCAAATGATAATATTTTTAGTTAATATTATATTTTAGGTTTTAGAAAAAAGTCGCATATTAAGAGGGGTTAATCTTGTTGTAATGTTGAGGCTATTTTTCATAATTTAATAATGTGTTATTGTTTAATCCCTCATTGATGCTCAATGATGTGGCTAACCATATCTAGGGTTTCATCATTAAATAATCTAGATCATGTAATAAGATTCAAGAAGATATAATCAATATGAAGTCAAGACAACACACTTCTTGCCAATCAAGCTCACTCATGCCTCACAATATCCCATTCAAAGGAGCTAAAAAAGACTCAACTACTTGTTAGCAATCAAATGGATCTGTTAGCCAATAAGTAGGAATGGTCACAAATATATTGTATGAATTGTTTTGAGGCCTGGGTAACCCCATGAATGAGTATTGCAAACTCAACATCAACAAAAAAAAGGGGGTAATCATCAACTCTGGAAATTCTTGTCAAGCATAACCTTATAACCAAGAATCTCATAAAAGTGGGCTACCTCAAAAACTAAGAGAAACTCAGAAAGATAGAGAACAAATTACAAAATCAGACATTTTTGCAACACATCCACACACCTTATGATATAGTATAGATAGAGAGATAAAGTACTACTATTCTCATATTTTTGGTTTGAAAATTTTCTGGACATTTGTAGGGACAGATGGAAGTCTTAATAAAACCACAATTGCAAATGAACCATGGTAGGACTAGACATATCCTCTAACCATAGCATGGTAAATAAGATGTAATATCTTACAATAATATATCTCACTTAAATTATTGATTTAGTGATAACTATCAAAACTAAAAAACAAACCTCCTCTTTCTCCTTTGCATCTTTCATACTAATATTTGTGTTTTCCTCCATCTTTTCGCTACTTTTAGTAGGGTCTTGCTAAGAAAAAGGGAAAATAAATTCATGCTAAATATGACAAAATATAAACCATGAAGTAGTTATCCTTTGGATTCTAGAGACATAATTTCATCGAAATTTTGAACATTGTTCTAAGAAAAAAGGGAAAATGTATGTCGGGACATGTAAACAAAAATTGCAAATAAAATCTTAGGAAAAATATGTTAGACTCTCTCATAAAACAATAATAAATCCAAAAATAAATAAATTAATTAAATATTCCAAGTTAGGAATTTGTGCCTAACCCTTGGGTTGTTCCTCTAAGATAGGAGTTAGTTTAGGTAACTCCTATATTGGTGTGTGTCTGGTGAGAAATTATCTCAACCAAAGGAGAAATTATTTCAACCAAAAGTGCCTAAGATAGCACGCACTATCTTGAGAACACTGTCTCTCATCTATTTATTTGTAACACTATATTCAATTATTTTTAATGTGTAATGAGAGAGAAGCATGAGGCTTCAACCTTTTTCCGCCAATATTGTGTGTCTGGTTATTATGTGTGCTTTTCTGCAATTTGTCTGAGTTGATCTCATTTTCAATATGTGGTATCGGAGCCAGCAAGGTTCCAATCTGTTTATTTAATTATCGCTTGAGGACAATTGCATGAGAACTGCATGTTGTTCTCCATGTTGTACTCTATCAGCATCTGCGGGAGATCGTAATTCACAGTTCGAGCGTTGTATGGAGCACAACATCACCAGTTTGCCCAACCCATGTTGGGCGTGAAGAAAATTCATAGATGCATCAAGCGTTGAATTTTGCTAAAATCTGAATTAAATTGAGAGAACATTTTCTTCATGTGATAACTGTGATGAAAACATCGTTATTTTGGTCTACTGAGTGAAGTAGTCAACGCCTATATTAAGCACTTCACGATGCCCATTGTGTCATCCAATCTGAGGTTTTATGTCACTAGATCATCAAAGAATCAGTGCTGGATTAAGAGAAGGTTCTCATGGTGCACTTTGTCAACTGTAAGCCGAATAGCACATTGACACATGGGTAGTAGATTGAGAATGTCGTGCCACTGGCCATGAATATCACCCACCACCACAACACTACAATTTCTATCAACATCGATTTCCAGGCAAACTGTAGAGCCGACACCACAATATTTCGCTGCAGAACTGGAAGACGACAATGAAGGAGTTACGTATTGGAACAGTTCTTACATTGATTGGTAAGTCTTCTGATCGTTTCATTAAAATGTCACCATAAGGTTCCTGATGATGAATTGATGACACAGTTGATACTGTAGCATGCAAGTAATTTGGAACAACATTTTCAAGATAATAAGTCTGCACGTTTGGTGCCCTGCCTTCCACTGATATTATTGCCGGTTCTCTACTTGGTAATGATTCTTAGCATTTGTTTGATGTTTCTTTTTACCACTTTGGATTTACTATGAAAAGTACTGAAGATGGATGAATAAAAACTTCTTGACCACCTCTATTAGTTCGATATTTTCCTGCTTCACTTGAGATCTCTAATCAGCATGCCTGTATAAAGAATCCTGAAGTAACCACCTTCCTGATTACCTGTGTGTTTCTTCCACATGAATTTATCTTTACACATAGCCTGTGAATCAATTTCCTGAGTTGATTTTCTGATTTCTACGACTTTTTTCATAGCCTGATTGTTTATTAAGTTTTTTGTGGCACCATTGAGAAGACTAATTTGACTAAAATCCCTCATTTACATTGAGATGCGTTATATGGTCTCCCTTTGCAGCAACAAAGCGGTCCTTCACTTTATTCAATGCCTTTTCAATTCCCTTGCTAGACTGAACTGATAAAACTGCTGCAATAATAAGAACTTCCTCACAATAGCCCATTGAGCTTGACGAGGGCAGCATCTTTGAAATCATAGGCTCCAGAGAACTTCAACAACTTGAAACCCAGTTGGAGATGTCAACTTGTCGTCTTCATCTAAGACACCTATTGCATAAAGAACCTCGAGTGCCCTCCTCAAATGGTTCGAGCTTTTTCCTGCACGTAGATAAAATCACCAAAGTCAACTTTTTTAAAGCACTCCTAGTGAAGTAATATTTTAAAGGTTTCGTGTGGAAAAAGTGCATTTCCAAAAAACGTGAATTCAAGTGATTTCATAAAGTTTTAATAATTATTTTAATGGGAAGTATGTAAATCCATTTTTAAAGAGTGTTTATAAAGTCCTTATGGAATTTTAAGGAGACATAAGGAGTATTTCTAATTCTTTATGTAATGGAGTGATAAGTTTTGGAGAGATAAGGTGAAAGTATTTTGAACTTTGGAGCGATAAGGTAAATTTATTTGTGTATTTGGAGTGATAAGGGAAAGTTGTTGTAATTCAAAGTATTGTTTTACTTTGAGAGGGATCATGTCACTATCCATTCAAATTTTGAAGGCAAGTTGTTTCAAAGGGTTGTCAGCTTGGAATTATCATTGCTTCAGATGTAGTCAGTGATTAACAAAGATATCATTTTTTTTGGTGTTGATGTGTCCTAGATCCGCCCGAAATTGAATAAGGGGATCTAAGGTACACTATGTGTGCTTGATGGCGCATGTGTTTTATGGCTTCATATTTTTGCCTTTTGATCTGTGTCTAGTTGTGACACATCAATAATTTAATTTAATATCACATACATAAAGCAAGCACACCACATAGCTGCAAGATCAACACTACAACAAATAATCAAAGTTCTCAACATCGACATTATACCTCAACAAACAAATTCACTCAAATACAATCAAGTTCATGAATCTACAAATTCCAGCATTTCAAAGCAAAGTCTACATCAACATTCTTGTAAACAAATTTAAGAACTTGGTAATCAAACTCAAATTACATTGAATTGTAAGGGTGCATTCTTGGTTGAAACCGACACCCACATTTTGATTTGATCAGAAGTCAAGTGCATCAATTCTCTTCCACTTAGTCAGATTAAGACAAGTGAATTCTTTGTTTTATGTGAGTCATTAAAATCATTGTAAGCTTTTTTGGGTGCATTTTCGACAGTGTTCGACACCCTTCCTTTAAAGCAAAATCAAGTGAATGCATGAATGTTAACTCTAAAGAAAACAAGCAAGAAGTTTACATCTACTGCAAGCGAGCGTGATTATTCATTCAACCAAATTGCATTAATTCAGTGCAAAAATCAACACATCAAGCGAGTTAGAGTGAAGTTTATTGCAGTAATCATCAAACAAGTAAAATCAATCAAGTAAGTTGACATCGACATCAAGTGAGCATGGCTATTCATTCAAGTGAATGTGAATTCATCCAGTAAGTCAAGTGAGCGCTTAAACAAATGCGATCGTCATCAAGCGAGCGTGAATTCCAGAATTTTAACGAGAAAATTTTACAACTCTAGCAAGTGAAATCAACATCAAATCAAGCGAGCATGCCATTCAAGTCACATTCAAGCGAGCCTGTCCTTCAAGTGAAATAGTTCAAAGTACGACATCTCCTACAAGAGAGCCTGATTTCAAGTAAGCAAGTTCAGATTGCGCAACATATTCAGTTGTTAAACATTCTTTAGTGATGACGACATGGTGCACATCAACAAAGAAACTCTTGCTGATCTTTCACGACATCTACAAAAAACACATGAAACCATTGAATTTCTTCAACTAGAGTCGCAACTACAAAGAGATGAGCTGCAACAAAAGAGTGCTTCTTCCAAGTCATTCAACCATACAGATGAAGATAAAATGTTGATTCCAAATCACTCATCCAAACAACTTCAAGTGTCGAAGTTGTTCATGATCAAATTCAAATTTCTTCCAAACCCATCGTCAAGCCCTGGGAAGAAATTCAAAATAACAAGAATCGACGTGGCTTAGGATATGTCACTGATGACACCTACTTACATATCCCAGATTATTCCAAGCCAATTAAGTTCGTGAGTGTAGGATTTCTTGAACCATTCACCTCAGTGGGTTCTGAGAAAGATGTAGACCAACAAAATTGGATGCAACCTGAAGTTGCTGACCAACCGAAATGTTCTCATTGTCAAAGAACCGGTCATATGGAAGATAAATGTTTTGATCTCCATCCTTGTTGCCATTGTGGCAAGCCCAATCATTCCTCAGAAAAATGTCACAACCAACAAAAATCAGCCAGGTTGAAGATACATTATGAATGGATCGATCCTTGGGAATGGTCATCCACAGTCAAAAGATTGTCACAGTTCTACAACCGACTACAATCACACATAGTGCAACCAACAGTGAACCGATGATGGTACTCTCATACAGTTGAATGAGGGAGTACAACAGTGAAAATCTCCTACACCTGAAGGGGGGGAGTTCAAATATATTTTGGAGAAGATTGTCTCTCCTTTCAGCTGAAAAAGGGGGGAAATTTCAATGAAATTGACAAGTGGTTGTCAGACTGAAGATCAACATTGAGAAGACTAATTGAGAAGACCAATAAACCATACAAACTTAACTCTAAAGAAAAACATGAGAAAACAATTATTTTTATAAGAGAAGAATCCAAAGATAGCAATCGTAACATGAAGTCTATAATTCAATATTTAGGTTGGACACAATTATGTGATCAATCTTTCCAAAAAAAATTGCAAACAAATAATACATGATCAGAAGCTACAAGATTGTTCCTGACCTTTATTAAATTAAACACAAGTAACTGATTTAGGATTTTTCTTTTAGCTTCTGACACACATGAATATATTCATAAGTTGAAAAAGAAACTACCCTATAGCTTACCATCAAATCAATTTCAACTTTTGTAGTACAAGAAACTTCAAATGGGGGAGATGACATTGATTTGTGAGCAATATGGATAACATTGTTAGAATAACAGATTAGTGGTATTTATGATAGACTAACATATTTAGAATTACAGAGGCCATAAATTAAACCTACCTTTCCTCAATCTTAATATTATTCATGTCTTCTTTGGAAATAGATCTCACAACAACATCCTCGCTGTTGTCAACAACAATTATAGATTCTTTGGTACTTGTGCTGTCTACTAGCGCATAGCCATTGACTTCTATTCTAGATGAGTTTTTATCACTTGTTGCAGAGTTATTGTCCACGTTTGCAATATCGTAGTTGGAAAAGATGATACTGGAACAACAGTTGAGCTAGGGGGCTAGTTGCCAATGTTATCTATGGGACTACAATTGAACCTGCTGAAGCAATTCTGGTAGACTGTGTGTGTTGCTGAACTTGTTTAGTATGAAGGAACTTTGTAAAAAATCCAAGTGAAGTGGTTGCTATGCGTGGGATTATGGTAGTTGATGCCATTATTTTTCTCCCAACCTTCACCTTTGAGCTATGTGGTAATTATGCCACTATGGTTCCTTCTCTAGAGAGAGTGAAGAAGGACAAAATGTTTTTGTCTATTTGTAAGTCGTGTAATTGTTTGCTCAATTCTGGTTACATATGTTGTTATTGTTTTCGCAAAATCTTAGATGATAAGGTTTTGTTACTTGTTTCCATTTCTTGTTGCAAATGTTGGTATCACCTGCACTGTGATTATCTCCCCAAGGATAGTGAAGAGGAAGATGATTGTTTTGATTTGAAAGACTTTGTCTGCATGGATTGATCACTATTTAAGTGGTTTCGAGGTCGATTGAATGGAGGAAAAGTTAGGTTTGAGTCCAGGAGGGAGTTAGGGTTTGTAAAATGTGGGAAAAAAATGGGTGCATGAAACAAAATGAGATAGGGTTAGTAGCTAGATGAAATTTAGATGTGAGGCATATATTGTTGTAGGTTATGGAGATAAAAACTCAAGGTGTTTTGTACATAAGCTTTTAGGTAAACATTTGTTTATCAATAGTGAGTCCGGTGAAGCATGTTGTTCCTGTGAGCTACAAATTGTAGATAGCTCTAGGAAGAAGAAACTTCTGGGTAATTATTGTCCAGGAAATAATAATTCTTTGTTATCTCGGAAATATTTTTTTTTTTTTTAGGATTTCATGGTGGAAGCCAAGGCTGCTACAAAGAGTATGGCAAAGGCTCTAGCTATGGCTAAAGCTGAAGCTTTAAGGGAAGTGGCATAAGTAGTGAAAGAAATCACTGCTGCAAAGGATGCTCTAAATTTAGCTTCCCTCATTGTGTAGGAGGAGAGGGAGATCATTATGAACAAAGTGAGTTTGTTAAAGCATTCAAAAATAAGGTATTTGAAAGAAAGAGTAAAATGGACGCATTGGAAATGAAGGAAGAGGTCACACAAGTATCCTCTATTGTTGATGATGAAGAACTGGCACGCCAGTTGTATCGTACAATCAATAACTCTTTAAGATTTTCTCGAAATTCAGGTTCTTTGGGTGGGAGGGTCTTGGGTAAGCCATTAGATTGTAATTGTTATAGGCCACATCCTCAAATTCCAAGCTTAGAAAAGCAAAAAAATTGTGTAAGGCCGCCTTGTTATAGGGAAACTAAGAAGAAGGAGCAATAATTCTAGAAAAATTCAGTTAGTGTCAAGAAAGGAATATTGGCTCAATAGATAGAGCCTAGAAACTAGAGTGGATGTGAGAAGTTTGGATCTAGTGCTATTGATAAAATCTTCCAAACTCTAGAGCAATCAGAGGTAGAATCATCAGTGGGTCTTCTTGTTCTCAATTAGGACCATTTGTTTGGTAAGCTAAATGAAAATGTGGAAACTGAGTTGAGAGATTCAAGTGATGGTAGGTTGACCTCTTAAGTTCCTGTTGACGGTGCTGGACCTACCAACATTCAGCGGATCACACTGGTATGAATTCCCAACTAGACCTCACACCACATGGTGTGGAGTTTCATCCGATATGATGGCTTGGTTTCCATCATCTTAAATATTTGACTCAACTCTTGCTTGTCAACACAACATAGTGGTCTGCTTTGTCTTCGAGTAGTGAGGTAAATGTGCCTCATGATTTCTAGTGTTACTTGTGTCAAAGGTTCTTTCACCATAGAGGGAGAGGGTGGGAGTGAGTCCCAAGTCAAATGGGAGGAAGACCCAACTCTGTTAGGAACACACAACACAACAAGATGTGCACAACTTCTGAAGGAGCTGTCCATGCGGATGCAACAGTAATAACACACAAGGAAAGATAACATGTGCAATACATAATGGAGAAGTCTGCGTGAGTGCCATGGTTGTTATAAATAGTTTATGTGAAAGGTCTATTTGATGTCTGGGGAGGTTACCAACAAGGGAAAGACAACATTAACAACACATACAAAATAGTTTCATTAATATATATGTATTACAACAATTGAATGAGTTCAAGTGTTAAACATAGGTTAAAGCAACATGCATTACAAGTGTTCAACATTAGTCTTACAATAGTTACAACACATTTGTGCAAATGTGCTAGCCTATCAGCAGGCTTCTAAATTAAGCGAAAGTTATAAGACACATCATTACACGATACATCACTAACCCCTTGGGAAGGGTGTTGGAGCCACTACTTACTCCTCAAAGAAAATATTACAGATTCTCAAGGCTATGTGGGAGGAGTTGAGGTGAAACATTCTATTGCATGTAAAAATGAGGGCGTATTTATAGCCAAGGGTGAAAGTGACCCTTGTGGTTGTTTGACTTCCCTCATGACTGTTTTACTTCCATGACCTATCAACCTTACATGACTCTTCATATGAAAAGTGGGTCTCTTGGACATCCACGTTACATTACATTGATTGACAACATGGCCCAAAATAGAGATGAGGATGACATGACTCATGACAAGACTTGACATGACAATGCTGGTAGATTCGTGTTGTTGCTGGTGTGCATGTCGAGCTGCAATGTTGCTGGGTGATGGATGTCCTCATGGTGTGTCACAACTTCACCTACGCATAGAAAAATGCATGGAGTCTTCGATGGTCATTGGGTTCACTTGATGTTGTACTTGCACGTTGCTCCTTGCTTGTATGTTGGCATGCTTAACAGGTTCATTTGTTTGCGAAAAGTGCATCTTCGTCCATTCGTCTATGTGTGAATACATCCTCACATATTCATCTGTCTGTCTGTCTATCCACAAACACATATTTGCATGATTATCCATTCATGAGAACATCTCTTTACATGCATCATTTTTTTATTCATTGGCGAACATGTTCTTTTGCATGTACTACATTTTTTGTCCCATCTGTCGTCGCGCCATGTTTGTTTGTGTATCTGTATTTGCAGTCACTCATGATGAGACGACATCAAATCCATAAACCTCCTAGTCTACCATGATGCATGATCATTTCGGATGCAGGTGACCGACAGAGGAGACAGTTGTGAGCTTTGAGCTAGGATGGAGGATAAAGGCACTACTAGTGAAAACTGCACATAAACCACTGGGAGATGGTGATGGGCAATTTGGATCAATAGTGACTGTTCACTGGGTCTAGATTTGGTGGAGAACAAAACTGCACAATTTTTGGGAGAAGTAGTTTGGGTTGCGGGAAGGTTGGGCAGACAAAATGTACGCAATTTTTGGAAGGAACGGGAGCCTGGAAGCAGAAATTGTGCAATTCCAGGAGGGAACTCGTAGTTAATTGTTGGGCGATGCTAGTAGGAAACGCTACACTGATGTTGGAAGGCTGGCCTGCTGATCACCTCTCTGTAGTTTCTGAGCTAAGAAAACTACTAGGAAGTAGAGAGATTGCTCATGAAATTGATGCTATTGTTTGGGTGAGCAACAGACCGAATTACTGGTGGGCTGGATGGAAAAACTGCACAATTTTTTTGAGGGAGACAGGGATGGGCACTGGGCGTCTTCCCATCTTGTCTGTGCAATTTTCTCAATCAGTGGAGTGGGAAAGGTTTGCAGCCTCTATGCAATTTTTGAGGGGAGTCAGTCCCAGGGTGAGTGTCGGGTCAAACTCTCAGGTTGGCTAGTAGGAGGCTTGATTAATTATGTTCCGGGTAGTGCAGCTTGAAATGGCTTGCTTGATGCTTCTGCGTGGTTTTGGGTGATATTGAACCAAGTCGATGGG
>APFE030147744.1:43607-70721 GCA_000404065.3 Pinus taeda
GGGGGGGGGGGAATTTCCAACTGTTAGAGGGTAATCCAATCGTTAGAACTTCAACAAAACGTCTAAGTGTGTGATCTAGTAAAAAGTGCATACTTGATCTTGTAAACACACAATTACATGACTTGACGACAAGACAACTCATACCATCTAGAAACACATGCTCATCATGACTAATTGAGGGTGTGAGTGACAAGCACGATGCTTGTGATTGATCGTGGGATGACCGTGATGACGCTTGCATGAAAATGTATATAATTCTATGTGTAAGCATGACAGATGTTTATATAATGAATACAAAATGTACACATGAAGTGAAGACCATGTGTATGAATAGAACATGGTCGCAAGTGTGATGTTGAAGTCAACATGCAAAAGTTGTCTGTCAAACTTTCAAGCAAGGTGGGTGCTAAGATTCACACGAGCTCACAAGGTGAACCCGAGTGTGTGTAGACATCAAGTAAAACTCTCAAAGGAGGCTCTAAAATTTGATGCAGGCCAAATTTTTGGAGGGTGTTACAGCTGCCACAACACTTGGCGACACACTGGTAGAACTCCAGCTTCTCTATTTTGGTCATGGAAAATTTTGGGGGCTAATATTTGCAGGTGGTCTAATTTTCCATATTTTTCAAAAAAAAAGTTCATCAATTTCCATTTTTTATAAAAATTATTTGCCCAAATTTTATAGTCTAAAATTATTTTACCCTAAAAGTCTCCAACCTTATATAGAGAGTATATATAAAATCCTTATAAATTTGAGTAATTTTACAAATACATCAACAAAAAATTTATTGTTTGCATATTATGGACTACTGAGATTCGCTAATGTTTTTAAACTTTAAGATAATTTTCCATCTTTAAAATTTTCCCTAGTTTTGGTTCATTGAAAACAAAGGGCTTTGGTCTTTAAGGGAGTATAGAATTACTGTGTAGGTTATTTCAACTTCCCCACTTACCCCATGGACATACATCGTTCACCTTGTTCCAACTCAGTCAAAAACAACAAAAGTTCAGCTTGATCATACTGTTTCGAAATTGGAAAGGGTACTTTAACTTGCGAGTTGAAGATTTTCAAAGTATAAGTTTTCATCGCTGGTGTTGCTCCACTGCCAGTAGGCCTGGACAATACCCCAGTGGAGTCATGCAGGAACACACACATTGCTCCACTTCCAACGAGCCTGGTTAGTACCCTAGTGGAGCTGCATACTTCGCCTCTCTGCACAGGAAGACTTTCTCTTCTTTCACCTTTGTATTTTTTTAAGAGGACTATGCATAGGCACTTATTTATTTGTGGGGTAGAAGAGGGATCTTGAATTATCGAGAGCAGAAAAGGTTGTTCCTTCAGAGAAGCCTGTAAGACCTCTTACATAGGTTTTCTCATTTAGATTTTCCCCTTCTTCATTTCTACTAGTTGGACGAGCTTGAACACAAAGAGAAGAGAGCTGAATACAGGCATGTGGATTCCCAATGTGGACACAGGTTCATGGTTGGACCAAAAATCCCCTCGTAGATGGCTTATATTTTCCGACAAGTTCTGTAGTGTTACAAGTGTCTTCATATCTGATCCACATACTCATTCAAAAGCCAAAACTCAGTAGATGGCAACACTTATTTCTAGAAACAAAAATTTAAATGTATTAACAAAACCAAACAAACGAAAACAAAAACGGTAACAAAAATAAACAAAGATAAAACAACAAGCAGTAAGCAGACTATGTACATGGTGCGGGCCGCGACCCGAGCTACTGGAAGTAGTGTTTGAGATCTTCTCCATTTATAGGAAGGTTGGAAATCTTCTCGTCAAGTGATTGCATATGGTATGTGTGTGAGATAAGCTTCTCATGGACTATGTACAAACCAATCTGTAGGGACTGGAACTTCATATGTTTGCCATTGTCTCCATGGGATTTATCCCATTTCAAGACCAAGTCACCAACATTGAATTTAGATTTCCCTGCATAATTCTTATCGAGCCCTCTCTTGATACAGTTTTGGTAGCCTGTAAATTTTTCTTTTTCTTTCATCCTTTCTTCCTAAAGAATGTGGAGTGTATCCATCCTATGTTGAATTAGCTGACAAGGCTTGCCTTGGGATTCTTGGGATAGCTAAAGTGCAGACAAGTAGATATTAGGTGGAAGGATGGCTTATTTACCATAGACTAGGAAGTACGATGAGGTATTCAGAGAGGGTTTGGGTGTTATGTGTCAGCCCATAATGCATTCGTCAAGGTGGTATGCCAGTTGTGCTACTAAGAGAAAATGATTTTTTTGATGTTGCGAATAAGATTTTTGTTCGTGGACTCTGCGAGGCTGTTTCCTTGTGGGTAGTAGTTATATGAGTGTTTCAACATAATACCATTTTTTAATGAACAATCATAAAGTTTCAAAGATGAAAAGTACATTTGATTATCGAAAACTAGTGATACCAGAACGCTGAAGCATGAGATGACGTTTTGCTAGAGGAAGCTGATGACCTCCTGGTCATTCACTTGTTTGAGTGGAACTACTTCTTTCCACTACGTGACGTAATCAGTTGATGTTAGAATGTAGTGGTGTTGTTTTAACGAATGTGGGAAAATTTCCCCAATGATGACGAGGCCCCACTGTTGGAATGGTTCGGTCACTGCAACAGGGTGCAGTGGGGCTATTGACCTTCATACTCTGTCTGCGCATCGCTGACAAACCGGGCACTTTTGGGCATAAGCGCATGCATCCTTGAATAATTTCGGCCAATAGAAACCGGCTCGCATAACTTTGTGTGCAGCAATGTTTCCCGCAATGTGAGCCCTAGCATGTCCGTCATGCAGATCTCATAATACCTTCTCTGATTCATGTGCCTCCAGGAACTTGAGAAAAACTCCATTATTATGCTTCCTGTAAAGCATTATGTGCACTGACTGATATGCTAAAGATTTTAGGCTCAATGCCCTCTTCTGTCTAATGGAAAAGTGAGAGGGTAGGGTTTCGTGCTCATGGTACTGGTGCACATCTACGTACCATCAGGTGGTGTTGCTCCCACTACATCATACATCTCGACTTCCTACTCTTAGCCAACGATCTCTTCTTCACCCTATTGTGCATGTACTGCTTCGACTACAAGTCTGTAAAGCCCATGTCCTTTGACCATGTGAACTAGCTTTATTTCAAGGTCATACTCTTGCAAGCCTGTCATCCAGTTCACACGTCATTCACCCAGATCTCTTTGTACAGGTAGTGTGCAGACTGCTAGGTGAGGGACGTAGACTATGTAGTTGTTCTTCAACAAGTAGGGCCTGAAGTGTTTCACCACCTTCTAAACTACATATGCTTACTTGTCAACGGTGGCGTACTTGAGTTTTGGTCCATACATTCTTGTGCACATGAAGGATATGGGATGTTCATCGTTCTTCTTGTCCTTCTGAGTGAGTACTACAATGAGAGAATTATTGGAGGCAAAGGTGTATAGTAGGAAATCTTTCTTGAAATCTAGGCTGTAGAGTGTAGGTGCTTCTACAACAACCTACTTGATACGGGTAAATGCATACTTTTCCCTCTTGCCATAGTTATAGACCACATCTTTCTTGATCATGTTCTGTATGGGCTTGACTATGTACGCATAATCCGAGATGAACTTCTAGAGGAGGTTTATCTTGCCCAAAAAGGACTGCATGGCTTTCTTGTTGGCTGGGTGAGGGATCTGTGCAATAGTCCAGACCTGGTTTGGATCAACCTTGATCCTGCTTTTGGCAACAATGTGTCTGAGAAGGTTCCCCTTAGACACTGCGAATATGCCCTTTTTGGGATTAAAGGAAATCCCATATTTCCGGCATCGCTCTAAAATTTTCTTCAGATGGTGTATGTGGTCATCAAATCTCTTTGAGAACACAGTCACATCATCGAGGTATACCACTATTCTCTTTTTGTTGAGTCCACGATAAATGATTTACATGTTGTGATGAAAGGTTGTGCCTACATTTACAAGCCCAAATGACATTCGTCTGTATGTGAACGTACCCCACTTGGTACAAAAGGTATTCTTGAGTCTGTCAGGTTCTTCTACCAAAACCTGATTGTATCTTGAAAAACTATTGAGAAGGGAAACATCTATGCCCCAGATATTGTTTGCAGAATGTGGTCCATATATGACATGGGGTAGTTGTCTTTGTTTGAGGTGTGGTTCATGTTCAGGAAATCAACACACAAGTGGATTTCCCTAGACTTCTTGTGTACAAGAACAAGGTTCAAGCCCACATGGAATGATGAACTTTGTATATGATCCGTGCATCCAACAACTTGGTGAGCTCTTTCTGTATGAGGGGTTCAAGTGAATGATGTACTTTCCTCAGCTTTTGTTGAAATGGCTTGGCCCCTTCTTTGATTAGGATGATGTGTTGGATTATCCGTGTCTCATAATTTTTCAAATCATCATACATCCACGTGAACATATCTCGGTATTGTTTGAATAGGAGGACAAAGGATTTCTTCTCTTGCTATGTGCAACATGTGATGAGTTTGATGAAATTCTAATTTTTTTCTATTTTGAAGTTGATTAGTTCATGCATAATGGTGGAGTTGTGGGTTTTGTTGTTCCTTGTCTCCTGAAAATGTTCTTTCAAGTCATAAAGATTATCCAATGATTCCACACCCTTTGTGATCAGATGGGCTTTCTTTTTACCGGCTTCTACTTACAGAGACCACTCGTGGTCGTCATCATCTATCGCTGCATCTTTGAAGATGTCAACGTTGGCCCTGAAATGTGGTACCTATTAATCGTTATTAAATACATGTAAGTTAGTTATGTTATCTGGGATAGATGGTTTGTATAACATTTCTGGTGAGTGCCAGTATTGCAGCAAGAATGCTGCAACTCTTGGGCTGCCAACTTTACTTTTATCAACCCGGTAGCTCGTAACAATCTTGGAAGCATCGGTGCTATATGGACAAGTACTAGTTCTCACTACAGGTTGTCACTTGGTCAGCCGACGCAAGATCACCAGGAGCTCAAGCCAACTTCTATAGATTTCAAAAGAAGCTCTATTTGTGATGAAAGGAAAGAAAGATTACTCTACATATGCTATTCTAATTGCAGAAAGGAGAACGACTGGAATGCAAAGAAAAACCTAGTAAACCCTAATTAACAAGCTAATTCTACTTTTGCCAAAAACATTATGAAAACCATGAAATAAATGCCATTACCTACTCAAGGAAGTAAAAAACATCTAACCATGTTATTTCTAGAAGTAAATAAGCAAAAAACATATTTTTGGATTTTTATGTGTTTTTATGTGAATTTAACATGCAACTAGTTTATTGTGTGTGAGTGTGGTGGAGAACACGTGGCGTTAGAGAGCAGCTTTGGAGCTTGGGAGGATGTAGGATGGTGTGGATGGGTCCTAGGAGGTCTTAGGTGGCCTTCTAGAGTCTTTTCCCACACTCGGCCTTCAAAAGAAAGCCTACAGGAAAAACTATAGGAGGACACAGGAAAACTATAGAAGGAAAATAGGGAAACTATAGGAGGCCTACAGGAGGAGGTGGAGAGAAATTTTTGCTCTTTTGAGGGTACGAGAGTGGGTGGAAAAGATGGATGAAGGCTGGAATGAGGTGTTAGGGTTCCTAAGGTCTACCATGAACCACCGGGAGAGAGAAATATGATCGGGTTTGCTGAAGGAGAGAGGAAGAAGTTCTAGGAAAAATGAAGGAAACTAGGGTAGAATTAAGGTGAGGTTTGGGAGACCTATAGGGCATGGATCAGATGGAGGGTGTGATTGTCGGTAGGCTGGCGTACTGTTGGAAGAGATCTACTACACAGAAACTAACAGTCAACCAAGAAAATCAAGAAACCAATGAAATGAGTGCATAGAAGGAAATGCTGAGAAATGTTGTAAGATAGGAAAGCATGCAAAAGGAATATTGCAAATCAAGAAGTGTACATGATAAAGAAGATCTAAAGCAAAGAAAAACTGGACTATCAACCTACTAGAGAGCTGTAAACATTGGAAGTCCTAGGAATGAGGAAAATCTGTGTTTTTGGGGCATCAAGAGAATCTTTGCCTCAAATCATGGTCCCAGAGGGAGGAAGAGAGGCCAAGGCACCGTTGCTAGCCTTTTGAATCTTCCATGATCACTGCTTAACCAGCTACAAAAAGCAAAAATGGAAGCAAACTACTAAATCATCAAAAGCAAATTATTCTTAACAATAAGAGAAATACATCTAACAACAAACTAATCTACAAACTGAAGTAAAGAATACAAATACAAGTAAAGAGAATCTTAGCTGCTTGGATTGGGCCCAAATCCAAGAGCTTCAGCCCTCTTAGGTAACTCATTGTTAGCTCAAAATGGATTCCATCTTCATTTTCAAAAAATAACAAGATTACATAAAACTGTCATAAGAAGATTCCAAGCTTCTGATGTGGTTTGCTCATGTTCTCCATAAAATCTTGCCTTTCGGTCGATGTCCTTCCACTGCTCCTTTTCCTCTTCTTCTCTTCTATCTTCCAGTATGCCTAATATGAGTGGAGGACTCAGTTTGAGGTCAATCCAATTGACATTCAGCCTTTGCATGGAGTGCTTATACATTGGCACTCTTTTCAATTCCTCCCTCACCCTCATGGGGGAATGGTATTCTCTAATGTACAAGTTGTGAGATAGGGTGTTCCATCTTCTCGTGCATGCATGTACATAGTCATCCGCAAGTAGCCTAAGCATATCTTCAAAGTGTGCAATGGCTTGTCCCTGATTGGATAGATATGTTATCACTCAGATTTTCCTTATAAGTTACTGGAAAGAAGGAAAGGATCCAAGGTAACTGCAAACCAATATTTTAAGTATAGATCCTAGCTGATCTACACTCAGAGAGGGTTCTCTCTTTATTATTTAGCTTTGTTTGTTGGGATATTAGGCTAGATATAAAAGTTCAAGGATGTTTTGATTTTGATTTGGTGGTGGAATTCTGGAACAGATGGGTAGAGCAAGCCTTCAGTCCATTGGGCTATGGAGTCAAAAAAAGAGTAGCTTAACCAGATCAGATCAATTGCTAAATGAGGAATTCACAGGGCAAGCTAGTACAAGAGAAAGCAAATTTGTGCGTTGAAATGGATGACGTAAACCTAGTCAAGGTAGAAGGGAAATGAAGAATCCTTAATTTGGGATCAGGATGAGGAAAAGAGGGAGGTCAAAGGTAAAGGTTAATTAAGAATCCTTCACTTTTGGCCTAAGGGAAAAACTATGGAAATAGGGGAGCAACTAAGATTTCCCAAACCAAGGTAATTTAGTAGAAAACAGTGAGAATGTAAACATGTCAAAACAGAGAGCTTAAAGCGAATTCTGAAATATTTTTCTTTGTTTACTATTCAGATTTTATAAAGAAAACATGTGAATATTTATAACACGATGAGAAAATAATAATAACATGAATAAATAATACTTATTTGGTTTCCATCATGCACAAGAATCTTGTGAAATGCATTTAACTTTATTTCATGATCTAGCAGCCAATCTGGATTTGATTACAACAACTCACTAGCTTGATATGAAATGTATATCAGAAATATCTTTGAATCCACCCTAAAGAGTTCAGTTTCTGAAGTATTTATACAAAACTTACAAAAACATATCTCATAACCATATGAGATTTATTATAGGAAATACAAAATATCTTTTACATAAAGATAGAGACAGATAGAAAACAGATTGTTGCTGTCCCTTTATTTATGAACGAGCTAGACGTTTGAACTCGGATTTACCTCTTGCAGTTTCTTTTGTAATTGTGTGTTGGATCTTCTTTTTACTCTCATCTAATGACACTCTTTACCTGTGTTCTGATACTCTTTACCTGTGTTACCAGACCTTACCGTAGTAAATATTTTATACTTTACAGATTTCCTACAACAACTTATAGTATGTGTGTCATATCAGTCTGCCCTTCATCATTTGGTATTTTCATTATGATCAATTTCCTGTACACTTCGTTAGCTTCAGTGTACATTTCAAAGTTGGGCTGGACCATGAATAGGTGTTTCACTTCATGTTCAATATAAAAAATATTTTCTAAACCATCATAAATCACTTTTCCTGTAGGTAGTGCTTTTTTTGTAGAAGAGTTGGCTCTTCTGGCTTGTTTTTGCAGTTTCTCAATGTAATCATCATGGGTCATTAACTTGTCATTTATGACCAGTGGAATTGGAAGGCCTTTGCCTCTGAAAATGCCATATTTTAACATAAAATCATCTATGTCCTCCTGAATACTTTGACATCTTTTTTCCAAACTAAGCATCAATTTCATTTTAATAAGAACTTTCTTAATTTCCAGGATGGTGGCAATTCTATCCTCAATTTCCAATTGCTCTAGTTGGTGCCTGTTTCTGCTATTCAAAAAGTTAATCAATTGGGTTGCCTCTTTAGGTTTCTCTCCCAATTCCTCTCTGGTTTTCTGTATGGCCTCCACAACTATTTTAACTAGCTCAGTCTGTTCAAAAATGATTTGGATGGAAGGCCAAATATCATTCAAGGAATCAATGATATTGGCCCACAAGATATCTTTAATATCTCTCAAAGGTTTTTCTAGTGTTAAGTCCTTTTCCAGGACTTTGATTCTTTCTTCTATCCTTTTTTTTTCCTTTCTTCTTCTTTGTTCTAAATCTATGCAAGCTCATAATTAGTTTCTAAGCTTGACATTTGTTCTTTAAGTTTCTTCAACTCAGTTGCCTGGATGCTCATTCGGTCCATGGCTTTGATTATTTCATTTGTATTTTCTGATGCTAAATCTGTGCTAGTTGGTCTACCTATAGTCAAAGTGTTTGTGGTAGCGTTGGTGCCAAGGTAGTTTCTGGAGTAGAAGGCACAACTGTAGAAATTGTGGGAATAACAATATGAGAAGTGGTCGACTCACTTTGCTTCGACTGTATTGATTTTCCCAGTTCGTCCTCAGTTTCCTTTAGCTGGTCATTTAGTCTGAGGACCAAGTCCATAAGTTCTTCCTCCTTCTTGCTTTCTATAATTTTAGCAGTTTGGTGATGATGGAGTGGAGGGATCTTAAGCTACTTTTTCAAGGCAACAATGTCATCATTCTTCTTTTTAATTAATAGTTCAACCGCCTTCATATCTTTGGGATCATGTCCCAATTCTATTATCGGATCTTCTAAAGATTTTATTCTTGTGTCCTTAGCTTGAGAGGAAGCTTTTTCAAATTGCAGTTGTGCATAAGTGTTATGTAATGAATTTTGTAGTTGATGGGCTACCATTGCTTTGCTAGTTAAAGTAGAATAAACCATTCCCCGGTCTGCTTATCTAGTTCTATTTGGCCAATAGGATGAATATCCTTTTCTAATACTTCAAAATCAGTTTTAAAGTAATCTGCCATGGATTTTGGCTGTTGTATAGTGGGATTGAGGAAACTCATCTGCATTTTCCCTTCCTTTATGTCAAAAGTTGACATAATTCTGGTTTGGTTGGTTGGGGCCATTTTGAGGTAATGGGCATAAGTTTGTGCTTTCAATGTCTCATTCCTTGCTTTTATTTCTTTATACTTACCCTTGATATGTAAGCTCTTTTCAGAGGAACCTCTAAAATATTACACCTCAATGCTCTGTTGTCTCTCCAATACTTTCATATGTGAAGTAGATGGGGTCCCACTTGTTGGGATAGTTTGTCTGCTCTCTATCCTTTCTACCATTGTGTTGCCTATTGTATCCTCAATGAATTCCTCTTCTGCATAGGGATTCAACCTTTGCCTTTTAGCAAAAGTTTGATTAGTAGGCTTGCTAGAAGGAGTGGCCTCTTCCTAATCTCTTTTAGGATTCCTTTCCTCATTGAGAGGAGTTTGTAAAACTAGAGGGTTGCTCATGATTTGCTGAGGCTGAGCTAACTCCTCTAAAATTTGGGGCTACACTGACTCTTCTTGTTGTCCTGAAGTTCCTACCTGGTTTGATGTATCTTGATGCTCTCACGGTTAAGTGTTGGGTTCTTGTGACTGTTTTGGTGATGAAGTCTCTCCTGACACCTGTACAAAGGAATTTTCATAAATCTTCCTTTCCAAATCTACCCTTACATTGTCAACTTCAACCTGTATGCTATCCCGGTCTATTAGAGTTCCTTCCACCGATTCGGACTGATTTGCATATTTATCAATCTCTGGGATCCTATGGTGGATGTATGGGGATAGCTTATGCTTTTTCCTTTTGTCACAGATGAAGCTATGGGGGTCATATGACCAGATGAAGCTCTTTCTTAATCTCAATCTCTTAAAGATTTCCTCTACCTCTTGACCCTGCTCTTATGTTGTTGCAAATAAATGGGCCTAGGTGATCCTTTATCGTTAGCTGAGCTTTCTTCATAGTCTTTAGAAAGTGGATTTCATCACAATTGATCATTTTCCTATAGTACTTGGTGGGCTCGAGTATTGCAGCAATGATGCTACAACTCTTGGGACTCCCTTCTTTACTTTTATCAACCTAGTTGTTTGTAACAAACTGGTCATGCCATATCTTCCTTTGAAGTTGGACCACCTCTAAGTGGAGAAGGGCCTGCATTCTCTGTTCATCTCGTCCACTCAGCTGAAGTAATCTTTCCTGTTGTGCATGGCTGAGATCTAGGTCCAGAGGAGCTGCCAACCTCAATGTGTTATATTCAAATTCTATGGACAACAAAGCCTTCTTCCCGTGGACCAGCTCGTAAGGTGTGAAACATTTTGTAGTTTTCCAAGTAGTGTTGTAGGCCCAAGTGGCCTCAACCAAGCGATCTGCCCAATCGTTTCTACTGCTGCTCACCACTTTAGCCAAAATCTCTTCCAAAGCTCTGTTAGTGACTTCCACCTTCCCATTTGCTTGCGGATGATAAGGGGTGGAAGTTTTGCACTTAATCCGGTGATGAGCAAGCAGGTCTTCAATCAGGTTAGAAGTAAACTGACTTCCTTGATCTGTGACCAACTCTCTTGGGTAGCCTAACTTGCAGAAGATATTTTCCCTCAAAAACTCACCCACTTTTTCTTTTGTTGCTACCTTGATTGCCTTTGTTTCTGCCCACTTTGTCAGGTAGTCTATGCACACAATGATGTAAGACTTTTGGTTTGAAGGAGGGTTGATAGGATCAAAAAAGTCTATGCCCCACTTCTCAAATGGCTCAAAAGTCACTTGAGGTTGGAGGGGCATTTCATCCCTCGGAGTCAGTTTTCCCATCCTTTGACATCGGTCACATTGGTTGATATATCACCTAACATCTTGATGAAGAGTGGGCCAATAGTAGCCTGCCTGTGGAATTTTGAAATCAATTATTTTTACTACAAAGTGGCCTCCACAGCGCACATCATGATAGGTGTGGAGGTTTTCAAAAACTTCCTCCTCCCTGACACAATGCCTCAAAATTTGATCTGGACCAAGTTTAGACAGGTTGCCCCCAATCCATGTGAATGGGGCGTTTTTCCTTACGATGTTGCTCTTCTCTTTTGAGGATAGGTGAGGCGGAAATTGTGCTAAAACCAAGTAATTTGCTATATCAACAAACCATGGAGAGAGTACTCAAATAGAAAACAGGTGTTCATCTGGCATTTGATCATCCATCACCCCTTCTTCGCCTACAGACAAATCTAGTCCAGACAAAAAATCAGAAACAACATTTTCCTTGCCTGGCTTATCAACAATGGTTAGGTCGAATTGCTGCAATAAAAGTAACCATATAATGATATGAGCATTTACATTAGGTTTATTCATTAAATACCTAATTGCAGCATGATCGGTGTGTACGAATGTTTGATAACTAGTGATGTAGAGTCTGAACTTTTTTAGGGAATGGACTATAGCTAGGGGCTCTTTCTCGGTTACGATATAGTTTAACTCTACCTTGGACAGGTTTTTACTGGCAAAATATATGGCATATGGTAGCTTCTCCTCAACCTGTCCTAAGGCTTCTCCTATGGCTTTGTTCGAGGCATCTGTGTGAATGTGGAAAGGTAGGGCCCAATTTGGACCTCTCAAGATTGGGGTAGTTACCAACTTACCTTTCAACGCATCTAGCACCTCTTGACAGTTGTCAGTCCACATGTACTCAACATCCTTCCCCAAAAGACAAAATAAAGGAGAGGCTAGCTTACTGAAATGTTTCATCAATCTCCTATAGTATCCTACTAAGCCTAGAAAACTCCAAACATATCTTACTTTCTAAGGAGGTGGAACCCTTTGGATGATAGCAATCTTGTTGGGATCCACCTGTAATCCTTGCTGAGAAATTGTATGACCTAGCACATTCCCTTTAGTCATAAAAAATTCACATTTTTCTGGACTGAGGGACAAGTTCATTTCAATACACTTGGTTAAAACTTTTCCTAGGTTAATCAATGCTTCTTGGAAGTTAGACCCATAAGGAGTAAAGTCATCCATATAGATTTCCACTGAATCATGAACCAGTTCAACAAATATGCTCAGTACTGTTCTCTGGAAAGTGGCAGGAGCATTGCCTAACCCAAAGGGAAGGACCCGGTAGGAAAAGGTAACCCATGGACAAGTGAAAGTGGTCTTATCCTGGTCTTCCAGGCTAATTTGGATTTGATTATACCCGCTGAACCCATCTAGGAAGGAACAAAAATTCTTCCCTACCAACCCATCTAACACTTGCTCTATGAAAGGCAAAGGGAAATGGTCCTTCTTGGTGGCTTTGTTAAGTTCTCAATAATCGACACAAATTATCCACTTCTTGTTGGGCACAAGCATTAGAGGAGAAACCCACTCGCTGTCATAGATGGGGTAGATGAATCCTGCATCCAACAACTTTTGCAGTTCTTCTTTGACAATGTCTTTAAGGGCTAGATTCATTCTCCTCTAAGGCTACCTGAATAGTTTACAATCCTTTTTAATGTAAATGTGATGGGTACAAACTGAAGGGTGGACTTCTTTCATCTCCTTATAGCTCCAAGAAAAAGCATCTAAATGGCAGTTCAATAAGCTACATAGCTCCTTCTCCTGAGAGGGGGATATGGATGAGTTGATCTTCAAGGTTCTTTCGGGGCCAAATTCCACATTCTCAACTCGGGGGGAGGTCAGATCAGCCACACAGAGATCCACTAAGGAACTGGATTGGGCATCTTCTACCAACTCTTCTAATCGTAGCACGCTAGGAGGTGGATTTTGAATCAAATTCTCAATAAGGTCATCGTTGGTTTGAGGACCTCCCCTAGTGGCTTCTACTGTGCACACTGGTGCAGAGTAGACTCCATCCTCATCTTGCTCCTCCAACTAGAGAGGTAAGTCATGTTCTAGCAGAGGTTGGGCTGGAGGATATAGGACGAGATGTTTGGACATAGGCTCATTCTTGATGGTCATGCTCCCAGCTTGACAACTGATGTAAGCATCTGTAGTAGCTAACCAAGGCTTCCCAGAATGAGTGGGTATCCAGTGAGTTTTTCCTTTGGCTGAAGGACCAAGAAGTTCGCGGGGTACTCCCAAGAATCAACAGAGACCATGACATCTTCCACAATCCCTTCGGGGCCAACGGTGGAGCGGTCTGCTAATTGCATTACTATCGAGATTTTTATTAGGGAACTCTGAAGGTTGAGTTTGATCATAGTGTCCGTGGTCATCACATTAATGGCAACCCCTAGATCAATCAGGGTATTGGGGACTATGGTGCCATTGATGTGGACATCAACTATAGGACTCCCAGGGTCCAGATATTTTGAACAAATTACTTGTCGCAACATTAGGTCGGACAGTTGTCCTATGACATTGATAGTTGGGGCATCTCTCTTATGTCTACCTGGGTGCTTGAAACACTTCTCTTTAATCAATTTGTTGTAGATTGGTACATATTTTATGGCCTAGAGAAGTGGTATCTTCACACATAATTGTTTAAGCTCACCTAGAAGTTCAGTCTCTTTTGGGTTTGGTTGCGTGGTTCCAGTTAGTTTCTCAGGAAAGGGTGGAATGGCTTTGGGTTCACTTTCCCATTTCTCTTCCTCGTCCTCCTTAGGAGGAGGTTGGCTATCTGGGAGGACCTTCCCAGATCTTAGGTTGATCTCCTGAATCTCCACAGCATAGGTAGGGCATGTTGTCTCTCCAGTATGTACCTGTTGGGCCTATCTATTATTGGGGTTCGGGTTCGGTTGAGCAAGCATCTGGGGTTGTCTCGTAGGAGTAGGAGGTAATGGTTGTGGTTGAGCAGGTGGTGGAGGCAAAATGGCAGGAGGAGAGTTGAATTGAGGCCTCCACCCTGTTGAGGTGAATTCCATTGAGGTTGGGATAGAACATGAGAATGAAAAAAATGAGTAGCAGGTTGAGTATGGTATTGAGATGGATATGACCAAGGAGGGGGTGCAAACCAAGAAGGATGAGTACGGGGACCCCAACAATGTATGTGAGTGGATTGATTGGGGTTGTAATAAGTCTCAGATGTCCCTTGCATCCCTTGCTAGTAAGGTCTCGATCCATATGGCGTCCTTTTGTTTAGGAAGTAGAGTGGTTCAGTGGCTCCCTCTACCCCTTGGTACATAGATTTATGTCTGGGTAAGGTTGGGCACTGGTTTATAAGGTGGTCTTCCTCACAAACAAAACATACCTCTACTGAGTGCAATGGACACTAGCTCCAAGGATGTTTCCTTGTACATCTAGGACAAAATATGGCCAAAGCCCTCTCAACTTCCTCTTTCTTCTGTTGGATTCGGAAAGCATCCAATTGAATGGCAATGGTTTGTCTCATATCACTTTTAAGGTCTTCCATCTAATTTACAAACTCATGTTTGGAGAAGGTGACGCTGGTTGAAAGTTGATTCCCCCTACCTCTTTTCTGGGCTGCCCTAGAATGGTTTCTAAACACAGTGTTTATGTCATCATAAGGTAGTTGGTAGATGTCTCCTCCAGCCAGCAAATGGAGGGTATTTGGAAGGTCTTCAAGGATTCCTCACAGCAGAACCAGCTTCAGAGATTTAGGGTCAAGTGTGCACCTGGCCCTTTTATAACTGAGTTGGAACCTTTCTTTGTAATCTTCTAAAGATTCATCACTTCCCATGGTCATCCGAAAGATTTCTCCCTTCGTTTCCTTTGACCTACAGCAATGTCGGTATTTGTTGTTAAAGGCTTACTACATCTGAGCCTAAGTTGTGATACTGCTTCTAGGTAACCCCATGGATTGGCGCAGTGCGACATCCTTAAGGGTAGAGGGAAAGAGTTTCAACTTTTGCTTGTCTTCTGCATGGTCATAGGTTCAACAAAGTACAAAAAACTCAAAAAAGAAGGTATCAAGGTTGTCAGTGGTCAATCCATGGAAGTGAGGTAAGGCTGAGGGACTTATGTTTTTCATTTTTGTGTCCCCATTGGTCTCTCGAATGGGAAAGGCACCTTCTATTGTCTCCTCATCTCCTATACCATTTCTGTGTTCGGCCATGTTCTCAGGAGGAATGTTTTCTTTCTCTTCTTCTGTTAGAGGATCTTCGTGTATCTCTAGAGGTTCACTGCCACCGAAGAAGAGAGAAGGGTGACTCAGTGATGTGGTGGGGGTGTTGGGTAAGAATTTTCCTGAATTGTCTCTGTTCCTATGAGTCATGAAATGAAGTATTTTTGGTTGATTTTGTATTTTTCTCTCCTTGTACCTACAAAAATGAAATTGATTGAACAACAAGCTGCAACTAACTAAAGTAAACTTTGCTAGAATGAAAATTGTAGAATTGAAATGAAAGCAAGAACTGAGTAATCTATGCTGCTGAAATTAAATTGCAGAATTGTAAGGCTAAGCTACGCTTGTGGAATCAAAATTGCAGAATTGAAATGCTAATCTACACTTGCAGAATTGAAATTCTAGTCTTGAAAAGTAGGAAATGTCTAATCTACTTTTGTGGAAATGAAATTGTAGAATGGAAATGAAACAACTACTCTACTCTTGCTGAAATAAACTACTTAGCAGAAGGTTGCAATAGAAAATAGAAGAAAAGCAACAATAAAAAATACTTTGACGCTTCCCTGGCAATGGCGTCAAAAATATGGTGAGCTCTAGTATTACAGCAATGATGCTACAACTCCTAGGACTCCCTTATTTACTTTTATCAACGTGGTTGTTTGTAACAAACTTGGAAGCGACGGTGCTATATGCACAAGTACTAGCTCTTATCGCAAGCTATCAGTTGATCAGCTAGCACAAGTCCTCTAGGAGCTTAAGCCAACTTCTATGAACTCTTAGAAGAAGCTTTTAACTGTGATGCATGAAATCTAACTCAAAGGAGGCTAGTCTACATGCAGAAAGACGCTGAAAGCTGAAAAGAAATGAAAACCCTACCAACCCTAGTTTTACCAACTAACCCTATTGGTGGAAGAAAAGAGATGAAAGCGGTGGAAATGGATGCCATTGACTCTTGGAAAGCTAAAATGCATGTGACTAAGATACTTTTGAAGTAAAATCTGGAAAAAGAATCTTTTTGTATTATTGAGTAATTTTGCAGAATTATTATGCATGTGCCTTAACGATTTTTTACTGTGCAGAGGTTGATTGGCGAAAGGAAATAGATAGGTGCTTTCAGGAGGTTGGGATGGTGAGAAGAGGGCTGAAGGGATCCCTAACACCCTTCTAGAGTGTTTCACAGAGATTAAATCTTGAAAAACTGCTGACGTGAACTTCTACAGGAAGTCTGCAGGGGTTCTACAGGATGTTGTACAGGAAGAGCCGAAAGAGGATTTTGGAGGGTTGATGGTGGAAAAAATGTTGGTAAAGTGGAAATGGAGGTTGGATGAGGATGTGAAGGGGTCTAGGACCTGGTGAATGAAGCTAAGGAGTGATTAAGGTGGTTGGATTTGTTCAAGGATGGAGGGAGCAATGCTGCACAAGAATGTAGAAATTAGGGCAAATTGGAAAAGTGTGGTAAATGAAGGGAATGAATCTTGGATTAGGGGTTGGAACAGGTTGTACGATGGAGGAGGGGTAGGAAGGGATGTATTACAACTGTTCTACACACTATTTTTCCAAACCAACCGAACAAAGACTAGGAAAACCAGAGATCTAGCTATTTTGACTTAATCTGACCTAAAAACTAGAAACATGATGAACAAAAGTTTATAGACAAGAAATCATGCAAGATAACTGTGGAAACTAAGAAATAACATATCTTAAACATGTAATTACAACTGGTATCAACTTTTCCAACTAAAAATATAACACTAGCAATTGCATGGAAAGGCAAAAACAGTGTTTTGTGGCAGCAAGTATGCCTTGGTCTCAGCTCATTGTCCCAATGAGGGAGAGATAGGTTCAAGGATTGCTTGATGGAATTTTTGCAGATATTTTCCTTTACCAAACTGTCAGATCAAATTGAAGTATGAAAAGCTATTTTAATCATAAAAAAAAACCTAAGTAGCAAAGCAAGATCTTAACCTAAATAAGAGAAATTATTTTATGAATGTAGCAAAGACACATAAAAGTACACAAAGTAGGTACTGGCACTTGGTTTGGGCCCGACCCCAAGAGCTAAAACCTCCTAAGAAAGCTCAAAGCTAGTGCAAAGTGAAATTTATCTCCATTACTCAAAAAATAATCATGTCACAAAATTGTTTATAGCAAGAGCTCGAAAATGAGCTGAAATGCAGAGTTGCACTAAGTTCGAAAAACAATTATTAAATAGCTAAACTAACAAGGCTTGAAGCCTTTCTACTTATGCACCATGAGGACTCCCAAAAGCCCTCCTTAACTTTAGGAGCTTGGTTGCTCAAAACTGCAGTTAATCAGCCACTTCACAAAAATCTGCTCAGCTGCCCCTTGACATCATCTTTAGTGGGCTGTTGAACTCCAGGCTAATGGTGGAGAACTCGAGAAAGTGGTCATTTAGTGCTGGAGACACCCTTCTTACAAATCCTCAGCCTTGTTCCTTCGTATTTGGCTGTCAACTCGCTCGTAAATGCTTGACCTTGGTCCAAAAGATGTCCAAAAATCTGTAATAAGCACGTATTAGACTTTGTGGTCAAGTGACTATTCTCATTCATTAAATTAACATAAATATATTCAAAAGCATGAATAGAACTATGAAGAATGGTGGATTAATCAAGAATAATAGGCAAAATGAGCCCAATAAGGTACCCATTTTTGGGGCTCATTAGTACTCGAGAGAAAACAATCGCATGGGGAGATATTTGGGCAGTTTAAAGGGAGGCAACTGATGCCCATAAATTCTGATCTCGGTATGATTTTGGTACAAGTACCAATCACCAACTTTGTACTGCATGAATAACTAAAGAACTCTTTTAATGTCTGCACTAATCCCGGGAGGAGCATTCCCCAATAACATATTAGTTACTGGATGTATAAATAAGTCAATGAAATTTGTGTAAGGATGAGGGGAAGAGCTAGAATAGTGGAAAATTGATGTACAAAAGATAACAAACCTAGGATTTCCTTTAGTATCAAGCTTTTGGATAGAGAAATGGAATTTATCAGTTTGGTAGTAAAGAAAAAGATGATAGAAGACTGAAGAATATTTGAATACCCTCTCTTGCTCTAATCTCATGAATTGGTCATGCATCTTATCTGCAATGAATGTAGCATAGTCAAATTTGGTTGTAGGAGGTTGACCAAGGGTAAAAATAGACATGTAGGCTAAGGTCATCTCATCTACATACTCACTAGTATTAGAACCCAAAATGAAAGCAATCATGGTGATGATATCGTTGCCCAGATTAGTAAAGAAGCTTGACATGTAAGGAGGGGCGTCTTTTGGCCTGTATTTTTCTTCGATGAAGGTCTGACAGATTTTGGTAATTTTAGAACTGGACATCTTTGAAGATTTTTCAATCAAATCAACAATGGAAAGGGGAGTGAGGTCCTGACCAGTTTGCAACTGTAGCATCTCATTTATGGATTCGACTGTAACGCTGAATAGGATTTTCTGGTCTAGAGGCCTTATAGCTCTCATATTAGGGTCGTAGTTTGCATGGCATTGTTGGACAATATCTTGAAAAATATGGATAGTGGGGAATTGATACTTAGGTAGGTTTGATTACCGAAGACCTATTTTATTAGCATGGTTCAAATAATTGTCTCGGTACTTACAGTATAATTTCAAGGGGCTTTCATCAAAAGTAAGGTCCTTTATTTGAAAATCTCTGTTGGCCAAGGGAAGGTGGTCCAAATCCCTGTGGGGAGTAGTGAATGGCTTGAAATTCAAAGAGACAGGAGCTTCCATCCTTGTTTCTTTTGTATTGAAGGACGTCAGGAGGGAAATTTAGGGATGTTATGGCAAACCAGGTTGTTTTAGGGAGTATTCAGAGTATTGTACTATTTAAATTTTGATAAAAACACTCGATTTCCAAAGAAATTCAATCCTGGTTTGATATAAACATAGGGTTTTCCAATAGAAGTGGGTAAATACCTGGTTATGGCGATATCGGAAACGGACTGGCACTAGTGCTAGATTGGAGATGAATCTTTTAAAAAAAATTATTTTTCCTAAAAATGCCTGAAGTTCTTTAATGTTTCTTGGGTGAGGTATTTGCAAGATATCTTCAATACTGATTGGGTCAATCCGGATCCCATCTTTGGAGATAATATGGCCTAACAATTTTCCTTCTTCCAAACTAAATAAAGGCTTCTTTGGGTTCAGAGAAATGCCATATTTCCTGCATTTAACAAAAACTTGCCTGAGATGATCCAGGTGTTGTTGATCTGACTTAGAAAACATTGTGATATCATCAAGGTATATAACCAGGAAGTCATGGATTTCCTTACCAAAGGCAATATCCATTGCCCTCTAAAAGGGAGCCCCTGCATTTTTCAATCCAAAAGGCATTTTAACGTACATGAAGGCGCCCCATGGGGTTTTGAATGCAGTTTTTGCTTGGCCATGAGGATGGACTAAAATTTTGTTGTAACCCGAGAATCCATCTAAAAGTGAAATTCTTATGGAACCTACTACCCTTTGCAGTATGTGGTCCATTTTAGGTAAGGGATAGTTGTCCTTGAGTGAGACTTTGTTCAAGTTTCTAAGGTCAACACATACTTTGATTTCTCTTGTTTTCTTTCTTGTACAGACGAGATTGGATAACCAATTTGAAAACCTAACGGGGGCAATGACTCCTGCTTCATATATTCGTTTGATCTCTTTTTCATTGGAAGGTAATAAAACAAGATTGATTCTTCTTAACTTTTGCCTAAAATGTTTATGATCTTCTTTCAAAGGGATAGTGTGTATAATGCTAGTATCATATGATTTTAAGTCTTTGTAACTCCAGGTAAGAACATCTTGGAATTCTTTCATTAGCTCAATATATTTTAGTTTTTCATCAGGGGGTAATGATTTAGACAATTTTATCAGCTTAGGATTCTCTTGAGTTACTATGTTGCATTCGTCAATGTCTACTTTCAAGGGCTCCATCTTAGGCTTTTTAGGAATATCATTGGAGTCAAATAAGTCCTCCAAAGGATTTAATCACTTGGGTAATTGGTTATCTTTGAGATATATGACTTCAGTTTCATCATTAATTATTTCATCAATATCCATTTGTTTTAAGTCTTGAATATCTATTTTTATGAATTTACTAGGGTGAAGCATGTTTATTGAGTTTTCTTCCAATTTTTAATGTCTAACTCATTAGCATGATCAAAATCTGAAATAATGTCTACATCTATATTAATGCTAGAAAATTATTCATCTAATGTCAGAAAGTGATTAATTTGCTTATCATTTTCAAAAAATTGTGAATTCGTAAGATTATTAGGTATAGCTAGCCTATGCCTAACCTTAGAAGTATATTGGTGATTGGGTTGTAAAGGCAATTTGCAAGTGCTGGCAAACATAGCTAGGCTATGAGCTTGCATGTTATGCTTTCTAGGAATGGTTGCAAGCTTGGGTTCTAAAAAAGTCTTAAGGATTTCTACAACTGTACCTCTGTAAAGTCCTAATATGGGGTCTATGGTTAGGTAAGAACCATTAATCAATTTAACTATCAATTCAGAATCTCCCATAATTGACACCCTTATGGCTTCTGAGCTTTTAACCAATTTAAGACCTAATAGGAGGGCTTCATATTCTGCCATGTTGTTTGTGAATTTGAAATTTAACCTATAGTCATGTCCCTCTGCATGATTGTTTTCTAAGTTGTAAATCCATACTCCTGCCCCTACACCTAATTTGCTTATTGAACCATCAAACTCCAAATGCCATAAAATTCCATGTTCATAGTTTTCATCTGGGGTAGTGGAATCTTTCTTAACTAAGGCATCTAGATTTTCTTTGTCATCTGATATCTCTTGAATTTGCACAGTTGAATTTTCTTTTACAATTTCTTTTGGTTATGCTACTATATTGCTTGGAGTATCTTTTTGATTAGTTTCTGCATTATAGAGAATAAAGGAATCCATATCAGAATGCACTTAGTAAATAGGAAAGTTTTGAGGTCTCTCGTAACTACTTACTACATATTTCGCTAAAGTTTCTCTATATAGCTTCTTCGATTGTCCAAAAATGGATATGGCAGCGTATGACATGTCTGGTTGTAGAGACAGTTGAAGTTTGGACCCCTAGGATCTAGACAATAGCATGCGATACTTGGGTGGGATATCTTCTACAAAAATGTCCATGAGTATAGTTTTGGAAGGGTATTGAATTAATGAAACACACAAATCCTTTATAAGTCCTAAACATCTCACTTGACTCGAATAAAAGGAAAATAAATCCCTATAGGGTCTATTGATGTCTAAGTTAAGTTTCTCCATAATAGATTTGGGCATGAGATTGTGCGAGGCACCGGAGTCAACCATGGCATTATGCAAAATCTTGTCATGGATATTAAGTATTGTTGGCATTATGGCACAGGTTTGGGGCCATAGCACAAGTGTTGTCCTTGATGGCAACTCTCTTTGGTAACAGATCTCATTTCAGGCTTTCATAATGAAGGAAAAGACATATACACAGGTTCATCTAGACGAAGACGCGTATACACGCGGGTTAGACGTTACAAAGGCACGTATATGTTGTTGAACTTACTTTTGGTCCGTGGTAGTTAGTCCTTGGTATTTGAACCTATGGTTTTGGACCATGGTACCTTGTCAGAAGTGTTGATCCCATGTATTGGGTTCGTGGTATTGGTTTATTATGGTTTTGGACCGTGGTATTGTGGAAGGCCTAAGACTATAAAAGAGGAAGGAGATCAAGTGGCAAATTATCATCTGAATTATTATTGAATATCTGATAAAGTGCTAGATCTGGAATACTGGTAATTGGGATAAGGTGCAGATCTAGATCTGAATAAAGGAGGAACCTTAGCGCAAAGAGAAGGATAAGTTCTAATGATGGGTCATAATCTTTAAGTTTGAATGATAGTATCTTTGTATGATTTTGGTCTGTTATATGTGGCGCTTGCTTGATCTATAACACTGATAATCTGGGTTAGTTAGTGTTTGAATACCTGAAAGAGCGAATTATCCTTTATAGATCTGTACGTAGGTTCAGTGAAGCGAAGGCGCATATACATGCTTGTTCAGTGAATGAAAAAAACGTATACACAGGTTGTTCCAAACATAGAAGCGTATGCACGCATGTTGCATGTTATTGAAATAGCGTATATATTTTGAGTTGTGATCTAGTTGCTTCTGTTTATTGCTACTGTGTTCTAGGTTTAGATTTTGGTGTGTGGTTTCTGGTACTGTGTTTTGGGTACAGCTGTCAGAGAAGTATCTACTTAATTCAGATCTAATTGGTGAAAAGGAGATTGGTTGATTCTTGATGATTGATTGATGTTCATGGATCCAGTCTGAAAATTTATGAAACGTGGTCCTTGGAAGAAAGAGAAGTTTGTAGTCTTTTGTAGGCCAGCACCTACGTACTAGTATCTTGGCTAGTGCAAGAGCTAAAGGGGGTTGTAGCTCCCTTCTAGGAGAAGATGGAGAACGAGAGAGGGTTGTAGCTCTCTGCAGGCTGCAGCCTGCGTACTGGTAAAGGAATGCACCAGTACATTGTAAAAGAAGTTTCTAATTTAAAAGAAGATAGAGACAAATTGCAGTAGGTGGTTTTCAACCACATTGGGTTTCCACCTTATATCTTGAGTTCTTGTCTGTGATTGTCTTTCTGCTCTGTTTTACTATTTTTGGTTACTGGTTATTTGATTCTGAAACATAGATTAACAATCATCATCAGAAAGATAAAGTAAATTAAGAGTTTGCTTTGTATACGCGGGTCTCCTTTTGCATAGTTGCGTATATATGCGGGTTTAATTAACTGAAGTAGCGTATATCATTTTTTTTTAAGAAAGGAATATTTGACTTGATAATACTGATTCACCCCCCCTCTCAGTATTATTTCCAACAATTGGTATCAGATCCAGGTCCTTCAGAAGAAGCTTGATCGCTTGAAGGAAGATCTTTCATCATGAGCAACTAAGAGAGGGAAGCATCAATCAGGCCACCGATTTTTGATGGAACAAACTTTGTATATTGGAAGGTAAGAGTTACTGCCTATCTTCATTCTCTTGGTACAAAAGTCTGGGATATCATAGATACAGGGTATACTTTTCCATCAGCAACTCCTACAGATACGGCTGAGAAGAAGAAATATGAAACAAATGCAAAGGCAGTCAATACTCTATTAGGATGTCTATCTCAATCAGAATTTGTCAAGGTTATGTAGTATAAATCCACAAAAGAAATATGGGACAAGATTGTACTAAGCTATGAAGGAGATGATCAGGTGAAACGAGAAAAAATTCAAACCCTTAGAATTCAGCATTAAAATCTCAGAATGCATAATGATAAAAGTGTGGCTAACTATTTCCTTCATGTGGATGAGATTGTGAATTGTATGAAAAACTTGGGTGAAGAAATAAAAGAGGCTGTTGTGGTTGAAAAAGTTCTAAGATCTTTGTCCCCTAAGTTTGAATCTAAAGTTTCTGCAATAGAAGAAAAGGATAATCTACGAAACCTTACAATGTCACAGCTTCACGGGACTCTAACTACTTATGAAATGAGGAAAGGAGGACCATCAGACAAGAGAGAAGTAGCTTTCAAGGCTTCAGGCAAAGGAGACTACTATCAAGAGGAAGAAGAGTCAAATTTTGTCAAAATCCTTCAACGGGGTACTGGAAGATTCAGAGGTAAGTTACCTTTCAAATGCTTTTCTTGTGGGAGAGTCGGTCACTATGCCGCCAAATGTCCTCATAAGGATAAAACTGACAAAGGGAAGGAACCTGTTAGATGGAACAAGAAACAGAATGTAACTATGAAAAGTTACTACACTCATGAAGATAGTGATGGTCTTTCAAATAGTGATGAAGATGAACGAGGTAATAACTATAAACTTTTAATGGCATTTGAAGATGATGATTACATGGATGCTATAGATGTGGATGGCTTTTATGAAGAGATTTCTAGACTCAAAACATGTTTAGAAGAAAAGAATGTGATCACTGTTACTCTGCAATTCCAACTTGATGAAAAAGAAAAATTTCTTGAGAAGTTAGAATGTGAAATTGTTGGCCTTAGAAAAGAAATTGACAAAACAAAGGCTCTTAATCTTAAATTTGTTAAAGGATTTGAAACTCTGGATGAGATTATCAATGTACAATGTTCTCCACTAATCAAGAATGGTATGGGGTATAACGGAGAAGCATCTCAAGCATCCACCTCAAAGAGTTATCTTGATGCAACAAGGAGGAATGAGCAAAAGCCCAATGGAGATCACCAGGTAAAACAAGGATGAATTACATCAAGAATAAACAAAGACTACCAAGTAAATCAGGGGCAATCCACCTTAAGGATGAACAAAAGCTACAACCGGCCACAGGTAAAATCTTCTCACTTTGCCTCAACAATGGATGACAATAGAAACTTCAATCATTTGGTAGGTAGATTTGATAATCAAAGGAGTTTATTCAATGGCCAATGTTTCTCTTGCCATAAATTTGGCCACAAAGCAACTCAATGTGTTGCCAATAAGACAATCATGACTAGAGAAGCTCAAAAACAAAGAAGTATGACTGGAATCACAAAAAGGACCTATAACAATTTTTCCGCCCTTGAAAATGAAATTGAATGTTCTATTTGTAATAACTTCGGTCATGAAGATTCTGAATGCAGGAGCAGGTTTTGGAAGACAACTAAGAAGGAACAAACCTCAAGTGCCAAAACATGGAGAATGAAGGAATCGCAACTAGAAAGATGTGGGATAGCTTTATATGCAGAAGGTCAAGAAAATCAATGGTACATTGATATTGGATGTTCAAAGCATATGACAGGTGATAACGAAAAACTTGAATCATATAGTGTTTTAGAAAAGGGAAAGAAAGTTTCTTTTGGAAACGATACTCCCGCAGTCATAAAAGGAGAAGGCACTGCTTAATTGAAAGAAAAGGTCAAAGCTGGAAATGTTTTGTATGTTGATGGATTGAAGCATAATCTATTGAGTGTCAGCCAGATGTGCGATCAAGGAACCGAGGTAATATTTATATCAAATGGGTGTAGTGTTCGTGGTCTTGATACAGGAGAAACTGTGATCAAAGGTAGAAGAACTCCAAATAATTTATACATATTTGAAGAAGGACAACAACAATTCTATTTGAGCAAGGATGATGAACACTAGTTATGGCACCGAAGGTTGGGGCATCTAAGCTTCTCACAAATAAGGAAATCATGCAAATACCAGGTAGTCCGTGGTCTTCCAGATATCAAAATTCCAGACAACACTATATGCAAATCATGTCAGTTTGGTAAAAAAATCAGAATTAACTTCCCTGAGAAGGAAGGATCAGCTAGCAGGCCTCCTGAGCTAGTCCATACAGATGTATGTGGTCCATTTAGGACAAGGTCACCTCGAGGAGAAGAATACTTTATATTATTCATAGATGACTTCCCCAGGATGGTTTGGTTAGGACTTATGAAGCGCAAAGACGAAGCATTCGACCAATTCAAATCTTTCAAAGCCTTGGCTGAAAATAAATCAGATCACAAAATTAAGTGCCTCAGGTCTAACAGAGGTGGGGAGTTTACCACAAATGAATTTTTCGATTTCTGTGAAGAACATGGAATAACAAGGGAATTCTCTACAGCTAGGGCTCCTCAACAAAATGGAGTGGTGGAAAGAATGAATAGAACAATTCAACAAATGGCTCGTGCTATGCTTGATGAGTCTGGAACTCCCGCAACCTTCTGGGGTGAAGCTGCATTTGTTGCGGTTTCTATTCTCACAAAAACAAATGTCTGAGTGAACAACACTGAAACTCCTCATGAGCTCTGGTATGGTGAGACTCCTTCGGTAAAGCATTTCAAAATTTTTGGAAGCAAATGCTATATTAAGAATAATGATGAACAGCTTGGAAAACTTGAACCTAGAGCAGATGAAGGCATTCTCCTTGGTTATTCTTCCCACAACAAAGCATATAAGTGTTACAATAAAAGACTTGGAAGAATTGTTGACAACATTGATGTACTGGTTGATGAAAAAGGATACATTCCTAGGCAAGTAAATTATGAAAATATCGAAGAGGATGAAGACTACCCTCAAAATCAGACTGATGATGAAGAAGAACCTCAAGAGGCACCAAAGGAATAGATAAGGATAGAAGAGAAGACTCCATCCAGGTATGTTCAGAAGAATCATCCAGAATCTCAAATTTTGGGATAAAAGGAGGCAGGTATACAAACAAGAAGAACAATTGCAGAAGCCTCAAGCTATTTAGCTTTGCTCTCCTCCACTAAACCACAAAATGTAAAAGAGGCATGCAAAGATGAATGCTGGGTCAAGGAAATGGATGAATAACTTGAGCAGATAAAAAAGAACAACACTTGGGAGTTGGTTCCTAGACCAGAAGATAAGAATGTCATAGGAACAAAATGGATCTTCAAGAACCAGTTGAATGAAAATGGGGAAGTTATTAGAAACAAGGCCAAAATTGTTTGTAAAGGGTATGCTCAACAAGAAGGAATAGACTTTGAAGAAACTTCTGCTCCCGTTGCTAGACTTGAGGCCATCCAAATGTTCCTTGCTCTCTCAAGATTTCAGAAGTTTAAAGTATTTCAAATGGACGTGAAATCAACCTTTCTAAATGGAGACTTAGAAGAAGAAGTGTACATTGAGAAACCAGATGGTTTCATTCTTGGGAATGATCCAAATCTTGTGTGCAGACTAAAAAAGGCTCTCTATGGTCTTAAACAGGCTCCAAGGGCTTGGTACTATCGTTTGGACAAATATCTTCAT
>APFE030147751.1:8448-35659 GCA_000404065.3 Pinus taeda
ATGCCCCCGGCAGGGCTTGACTGATAAGGAGAGGAATTTTAAGTCTGAGGAAAGCGCTTATCGAGTCATCATAGCAAGATCTAGACCTCATGAAGTGAAGGAGCTAGGCTATCCTATCCAAGAGTAGGAGCGTTGTGAGTAGCAGTGAGTAGTTAGCCTTAGGCTTGAATCTCATTGCTTCATTCTTGGGAGCTAATCCATATCAATAAAAGCAGGGGAAGGAGGTCAAGTAGTCTATTGAGCTAAGCAAAAGAGGACTTTCAACTTCCCTTTCAGAAGTCCGACCATTCAGTGAGCTATGGAGCTAATCTGTAAGCGGTGGAGCTATCTAATCATCAGAACTTGGTGATCGCAAGAAGCAAAGGCTTTTTATTTGCCTTCCTATTGACAAATTTGCCCTCGCTACGTATACTACACAAGCCCTTGATAGTGAAAAAGGTTCACTTTAGAGGGCTCGACGAAACGATCCCCCCTTCAAAAAGGAGTAGCACGGGGGAAGGAAAACCAGGAGAACATTTTGTTATGCTTCAATTTAGTACGAAAAGCCCAATGCTTGCTTAGCCGCGACAGCCTTAGAAAGTCAATATTCCACTGATGAATTTGGACAGCTCTAGGCATGCTACTCGCTGGGTCATTAGTGAAAGTTCCCCGAGATGTGCATGTTCCCGGAAATACATGTGCTATGTTGTCGTAATTATGCCATGTTATCAGTTCTATGAAGATTGAATAACTGGCTAGCCGAAGAAGCAGTATCACCAATGGCAGATACGGAAAGAGGGTTTGACCACTAGACGCAATGGATATAGTCTCAAAGGCAACACCTAACCCTGATCCATATTTCTTAGCAGCTGGCCGACTATACATACACTCTCCTATGATACTTTCTCTGTACACTTCGCTAAACGTGTTCCGTACTTTGACCCGTAACTAGTCAATCTATGTCTATGACTTGGGACACAAACTTCCATCCCTGCTTCCAGCTCCGATACTGCTATTAAAACTGTTGCAGGTAGCGCTGCTGCTCGTTATTATACAAATGGAATAGGATATGCATACGGTCCGATGGAGTTTGGATGTACGAAGGATGCCACTCGATCCGTCCAAAACCGAAGCCTTCGTAACTTATTTATTTATAGTAGGGGCGAAATAATTTCAAGGAGGGGTTTTAGGGTGGGGAGAGGCAAAAGCCTGGGTATAGGCAACATTCGAGTAAGCATCCCCACCATTGATGGATTGAAACCCAGTTAAGGGACCATAGCCCCCACCCAGCGCAGCCTTCGCCCGATTTCAGGTAACATAGCCCTCTCAGTAGATTCCGTCGATCGAGATCGGAACCTACCCGCACCAACCACTGCGGTTTTATCCATTGATCCAGTTTATTCATAAGCAAAAGCAACCATTTGACCAGTAAATCAATCTTTCAGGTTTTGTTGTTGAATCCGCAAGGCAGAATGTTAAGTGGGAAAGATGTATCCTTTCCAATTCTGTATCCCCTAACAACGGAGCGAGCTGTGAGAGGGGCAGGAGTAGATTCATTTCGAGATTCATAAGTAGCCACAGAGGCCTAGATGAGGACAGGGTAGAGGGGTTTATCCTTTCAACTCTCTTTCTTCTATGTGCCAGAACTGAAAGGATTGAGAGTCGGAGTAGATAAGTTCCGGCACATAAGAGAGCAGCTTTAATAGCCCTTGTGTTTATTGGCAGTGCTAAAGGGTATCGATCTCCCTTTCTATCATTAATTCCTCTCCGGTTCTGCTCCCGGAAACAATACGGACATATGGCCACAGCCGAGTGTTTCACTAAAGTGCCTTCGATTGGTTGGGAGGGTAGACTCAGGTTGGTATTCTTTCTTTCTTCCCTACCTCCTCGCTATCGGGCCTTAAGGTAGATCGTTCTCTTCCCCTCTTCTCCTATCAGAAAATAGAAACGGGCCAATCAATTCAATATGTTGGAATCCAAACTCGAAGGAAGGGATATATGGGTAGGGCGGATAAAAAGTCAAGGAGCGAATCTCCAATGCCACTATATTCATATTATGTATATAAGGGTTAGGTTCCCATCCATCGGTGGACATACTGTGCCGGAGAGGATTGAACCATCGAAATACTTCCTTCCATCCAAGTTCCGCCCGAGTTGATGTTTCCCACTTGTTCGCAACTGAACTGATCCAATCATATGCTTTTTACTTATCCTCTCCCAGATGTTTTAAGACTTAGCCTGACTTGCTAAATGAAAAGGTTATTCTCGTCAACTGCTTCTTTCTCGAAGTTCCCATTCATCAACACATATGGGGGTACGGTGGTTGGTCTGTCTCAACTTAAGAGTCTTTCCCAATTGGAACATAAAAGGAAGCTCTAGTGAACCCGTTTGAACCTGGCACGAATCAATTATTTAAAGCTTTCCCCACCATCCATTTCTTCAAGTCGAGGAGACCCAGTCCCTTTCGGTATGGTCGATCCTTCGGAACCCATAAGCATAAAGCCCAATTGTATCATAGTCGGTTCTTCTCAATGCTGCCTCCTTCTGGGTGAGATAGGTGGAGTTATAATGTTCTATGTGGGTCCGCCCTTGGCTTCACACTGGGCCATGTCAGTCTTCAGAGATAGGAAGGAAGTGCCGGTTGGAAGGCCGTAGAAGGGGTTCAGAGCAAGCAGTCTGAGGAGTATAAGTTGGCCTTGATAGAGGTGGGAAGATTGGAAGCCCATCATTTTTGTTCCCATCGAACCATCAATACCCGGAGAAGTGCTTTTAAGAAGATGTGTTCGCCCAAATTGGAGTGAACTCGGGGCGGGAACAGAGCCAGGGAAGACTTCCTAGGAAAGTCGTTCAGGTGTGATTGTCTCCATAGTTGGGGTTTGCCTTAAGGTGGAATGCTCTTGTCCCCTCTCCCGGACATGAATGCTATTTTCCGCTTGTTAAGGCCCCTTCAGGAAGTAACGAGACCGCTAATCTGGAGGTCTTCAAGGAGTCACTTGAGTGGGTTAGGCCGGAAGATTGACTCATATTTTCTTGTCGAATCCGGGCCACATCTTATAGTAGGATTAACGAGTGATGTCGATAGGTGGGTAGGGAAAAATAAATCAGTACCGAGAATAGTAAATTTTTTTGAATCACTTCCTATCCAGCCATTTCTCTGCCCAACTCCTCCTTTTACTTCAGACCGTACTAGGCAGGGAGGCATGGGTGCACTGCTCTTAGCTGCTATCCCCTCCGCCATAACTGGATGAAAGAATGTAAGTTGAGGAGAGGGAATCGCCTGAATCATAGTTAGTTGCTGGGCCAACTCCAATGCCAATTGATCCAGTCACTTGTGTCCAAAATCCTGAACCAGATGCCCGGTGGCTACTCCATAAAGAAACGATAGGCAAGCTTAGTTGCTAAACTCACTTCTCTCTGGCTGGATGGGGAAGGAGTCGACCTTCAATGAAAGCTGTAGTGATAGAGGATTTCTTCTTTCTTTTCATCTTGAAAGCACTCGACCTGTAAGGTGGGAGGTACGCCCACCCAACATCTGTTAATACTACTATAAGATCACGACCCATATCTCATATATTATCCAAGGGGAGGCACCCTTTTATCAGCAGTCATTTAGTTCGGGTTGGGAGATCAGGTTCCATTGTACCCACTACGGTGAGATCTGTTCAAGCTAACTCTGTGCATCCAAATGTAGGCCTTTCAACATCAGCTTTCGCCTCTAATCCTCTCCTCTCCACCCCATTCATTAATACTACTATAAGATACAGGTATCCGCCCCTCGGTCGGGGTCTAGCCAACCAAGTGGTAAACATCCGTCGACCTCCGCTTCAAAAGCTGCTGTTATTGGTGCTGCTTCTACCTTTGCCATTGGTGGTGTTGCTATCTTAGTAGCTGGTGCTAGGTAAATAGCATCATATGTAGAGAGATATGCATATTTTCTTCCTGAACTGACGGAATCAACTGCTTCATTTGGACCTGGAACTGATCAAAGGTAAGCTGGTGGTTCGGTGTGTCGCTATGAGTCTTACTTCGGTTATAGGTAACATGCTGGGTATGCTTGCTAATTATATCATGGGAGGGGGTGCTTATCATGGGTACGCTTACTAAGGTGCTTCTGGTCCAACTGCTTCTATTTATGATGCTACTTAGTCAACTGGTTCTTCGACTGACCCAACTTATGAATCTACTTATGAATCTTCACCTGGGCCTGGAACTGGGTATGCTACTGTAGTATTGACTTCCGGTCAAGATCCAAACCCATAGCAGCCATAAGTAATAGCAGAGATACCAATAGCCTAGGTTGACCCAGCAGTTGGTCCAGTGCCAGATACAGAGGCATAGCCAGCAAAAGCAAAGGCATAAAGGCAGAGCTAGCTAGAGTATCACTAGCAAAGGCATATAAGCCATCCACCTCGCAGTGGTGCTTAAACTGTTGCTTCATGGACAGGATCTATGGGATCTACTTGTGCTTCTTCAACTGGATAATGGTCATCTGTATCTGTGCTAGGCTATGTATCTACTGCTACTACTACGTAGTATATATGCTTACATACGTGATTTTGTTGCTGGGACTGGTGAATATGCTACTTAGGTGCCGTCCGTAGCCTTTGCATCTGTAGGTTATACTACTAGCTTTGCTTTTGGTCCAACGTGTGCTGAACCTGGATATACATATGTTGGCTGATCAAACCAATGGCGAAAGGAAATAATGCGGGGTGATACAAGATTTTTAAAGCGAGAAACGAGGGTGATTAATGGGTAGATTAGCTTTTTAGAGTGTGGCATTAAAGGAATTATACGTTGGTGGGAGAATTTAATGGCCAATGTCCATATGACTGTTGGTGGGAGAATTTAATAGCCAACAATAACGTGACATGGATGGTTGGGTGGATGACAGGTGGTGTGCCGTGGATGGAGTGGGAAGTGGTTTTCCAGGGGGGGGAGTGTAGAGGTGGTAAGTGGTAAAGGGGGGAGGCCCCTGAAATCATTGCAGAGTTTCCACGTATATTTCGGTAGTTTTATAAAAACCATGTTTCAGAACACCCCCCCCCCCCCCTTGCACGCCCTCCTCTCGTTAAGTCTTAAAAGCTCCCGGGGGGTGGGGGGGGGGACATCATCCTCCACCATTGATATGGGTGGGGACGATCTCATCCTTCCAAAGTTGCCAATGTTGTATCGAAAGAGACAAGACGCCACGTCTTGTCTTATTTATAACTTTAAACATAGGCCATTGATAGTTAATCAATCTCATAATAAAAAAAATTAAGGCGACATTTTATTTGGCGCGCCCCTTTGGGAATTTTAGTTTTATTCATTTTTTATATATTTACTTTTATTCCCCTTTATTTTTTTCTATATATATATATATATTATATATTTTAATTTTCATAATTTCTTTTTCTTTCTACTTTTCTTTTTCTTTTTCTATTTTTCTTATTTCTTATTTTTTCTTTTCTTTTCTTTTCAAAAGCTAAAACAACTTAGAAAGAAAAAATAATTTACAACATCACATTGGGATAAATATCTAGATAATCATACCTTGATCACTATATTTATAGTACCCTAACAATGGCTCCAATGGGGATGGCATCCTCCCTATGAGGTTGAAAGAACACCGTAGACTAGTAGTCTTCTCCATTAGGCATTTATTTGACCTTCAATCAACTGAAACCGACCTGATTAACGAAAAATTAATTACATATCGTAGCAACTCATTCGAAACTTAGGGCCTTCACTATGGGCTTCAATTTCTGATGACAGCCACCCACACTTGTTGTACTTGGAACAATAAAATGGTGTATACAATGATGTTGTTTTAAACCAACTGCATAAATGCATTGGTCCCACGAAAATATTCAATCTTCTAAGACCCCTTCCAGAAACTGTCAAAATTTCCATGCTTTCCCTTTTCCTCATTTTTGAAATGCCATTTTAACACAAGGTCATCAAGCTGAAAATCATTAGCTTTCACCCTCCTATCGTGAATCCTTTTGATCTTGTCCTGAATTATCTAAGTATTGTTGTAGACTTCTTCTTTTGTCTGCTATAATTATACCATTTGAATTATCCTTCTCTGCACATCATTTGTTTCAACTTATCATTCCTGCAATAATTTCAATACTGGAATTCCTAGGGAGGTAGGGAAAACTGCATCAAATCCATAAACCAATTGGAAAGGTGACATTCCAATTGATTTCTTAGTGCTTACCCTATCAGCCCATAGACCATTTATCAACTTTTTGTGCCAAGACTTTTTATTCTCATGTAACAACTTCTTTATTATATTGACCAAGCTCTTGTTAGAAGACTCTGATAACCCATTTCCTTGTGGATAATAAGCATTAGAATGTCCTAGCACCATATGATATTTATTGTATAAATCAACCATATTTTTAGATTTAAATGCAACAACATTATCAATGATGATTTTGTGAAGAAAATCAAACCTAGAAAGAATATTCCCTTCCATGAATTGGGTAATTATTGAGTCTGTGGCATGTGATGAGATCTAGTATTGAAACAAGCATGATGCAACTCCTAGGGCAACCAACTTTACTTCATCAACCCGGGGTTCGTACAAACTTGGAGGTGACAGTGTTGTATACACAATAGATGCAATGGTCTAATCTTGTCACTTTTCAATTGGGGCGATAGAACACTAGGGTTTTTCAAATCAATCTTCTATTTACTAGAAGGAGTCTCACTACCAAATAGCAAAGGGAAAAATATTCTCAATGCAGAAAGAAAATGTTGCCTACTCTAGGAAATGAAAGTGTCGAATTGGAAAATGCTAGAAAGTGACATGAAATCGTCTAGTTAATTATCTACACATATTGCTTACAAATGAGACCTAACTTAAACTTGCATCTAACATCTAGTTACTAAACTAAATAAGCATGGAAATTATCCTAAAACTACTGTGACTACTACATGCATGTATTAACTAGAAATTACAGAAAAGCCTTTTTGATTTTCAATTTGATGAATGTAAATGCTAATTTAACCAATTTGATCTTTGGCAGGGGATACAAGTATGGGAAAATAGGTTTGGAATGGTGTTGAGGGTATAGGAGCCAAGTGGAGGCCTAACCTAAGCTCAGATGACCATTTGGCTCAATTCAGGCTCAAAATAGGTTGCTACAGGGTTTCTTGTAGTACTAAAGGATGTCCTAGTTCTACTATAGGATGCCCTATTTTACTACAAGAAACAAGTAAAAAGATATAGGGAGATAGGAAAGGTAGAATTAAGTATGGGAAAGGTGTCTAATAGGGAAATAAGGCACAGAGTAGGTGCACACTACCCAAGCCTCAGTCCAAGCCTTCAAGATGGTTGGACTTGCTAAAGGAAAATGTCCACATAGGTGGACTTGCTAGAATTTGCCAGCATAGGTGGATAAGACTTGGATGAGGCTGGTGAGATGAGGTCTCCTTGCAGATCATAAACTCCTACAACAACATACATTCCTTTCTTCATTTATGCACAACTTCATTGATATATGGAAAAGATGATTTGAATTTAGGGAAAAGAAGAGTTATTAATAGTTAATGGCTAAGTCTATGAATGGAAGTGCTTCTAAACCATAACAAATTCAAGAACCCAAAATGGCAAATGTAGGTACTTCTAACAAATTAAGAAACAATGATTTATGCTACAAGAAATCCTAAGTTATGAAGTGATCAATAAATCTGTTTTTGGGCTGTGAGAATGGAACACTCAAACCATGATCCCATAAGGGAGATGAGGCAGAGGCCACTGCCACAAGATTTTCTGAAGTATTTACTTAAAATACTATACAACTGATCTATCTGTTCACAAATGGAAGCAAACTAAGTAATCATCCAAATACTTGCAGATTAAACAAAATAGAAGTCACTTCAGTAGCTAACTATGAATGTAATATAAGCATACACATATAAAAAGAGGAGCCTCTGTTGCTAGGGTTGGGCCCTAACCCAAGAGCTTCAAAATTTTGAGTCAAATCAGTGCCAGATCAGGGGAATGCTTCTCATTCTCATCAAAATGTAAAAAATACATAAGATTAATTAGTCACAATTCTTAGCTCGAAAATGCCTCTTGGCCTCAAATCCTAATGAGACCCTGGGCCTTCTTATTTATACAATGAGAGCTACCAACAAATTCCTTAAAATTAGGGAGGCATTGCTCCCAAATCAAGATTAACCTGTCTTCAACTATCACTGGCTTGGCTGCCAATGACCTTGGCGGGCTTGGCTCCTTGTAACTCCGAGCTAATGAGATCTAGTGGAGGAATCTTCTAGTGATTGAGCAGTACAGGAGGGAGATCCAATCTCCTAAAATCCCTCTTTCTTGTCTACTTCGAGTTCCTGCACTTAAATGAGTCAAAATTGCTCCAAATCCTACAATTAATGCACATTAGGCCACATGACATAACGTCTCATCTTTACCCTTTTCACTAAGAAAAATATAATAAAATATGTAAAGAAATGTGAGAAAAGATGATTTTAATAAACTCGAGAGTGGCATTAATGTCCATATAATTTACCTATTGATGAGCCTCATCATCGCCCCCCTACTGAAAGTGTTGCTCATCCTCTGAGCAACCTAATCTATGTCCATGTTTTTGATTTCTCTTGTGGCCTCTATGACATCCAAAGCTTCTGTTGATGTATTCTCCTCTTGTGGATAAAATCCTGCATGCTTCTCTATTTTCTGCCACTGTTTTATTTCCTTTCCTCCTTTCTTCCTACGAACATACCCAAGAGCATTGGTGGACTAAGTTTCAAACCAATACAATTGATTTTGAGTCTCTACAGTGCCTTCTTATACAATGGGGTCCTTTCTAGTGCATCCGTCATTCTTTCAAGGGAATGATACTCCCTGATCCTTAGGTTGTATGGTAGGTGCCCCATCGCCTTTGGCATGCTTGCTGGCTTTCATCCCCTAGTAATCTCAAGGTGTCCTCAAAATGAGTGACTTCTTGCTTTTGTGTAGCTAGTTATCTTGGCGCAAGCTGGGGGTCATTGGCGATGATGTTGTGGGTGCTAATGACAACCATGGAATTGATTTGTTATGCTATGATGTAAAGGGGATCTTTTTATTCTCTTTCCAACACCCTCTTTACTTCCTTGGCCCTGACCTCCTCATTACTCATCCATGATACAAAGGCCGTTAGTTGTAAGTCCCCCAGCTTTGGATTGGGGTCCCACATGTTCAACTCTGTTAAGGCCAAGTTGTGTAAGTAGAATGCAGAGATATTGGACTTATCCTCCAGGGTGCTATGGTCAAAGAGGTCAATGAATTGCCTATAGTCTTGGAAAGGCATAGTCCCTCGTTGTGCTAGGGTATTTATCTGAAATTGCAGTCATTGAACTTTTAGGTACAAGGCATATGACTTTGGTGGCATCCTGCACTAGAGTGCCTCCATAGAGAGACTTGCCATAGTGGCCAATTGGCTCTCTTTTTCCTATACCTTCCTCTTCAGCCATGTGTTTTCAACCTCTAGTTGAGATTTCATAACTCTTTCCCCATCTCTTATCCTACTCAACTCTCTGCCCATCTCTAGTAGCTTCTCTTCCATATGGCCCACATCCTCTACATTATTTGAATTATCAATTTGCATCCATCGATGTGTCCTTTCTCTCTCCTTCTCAAGATCAAAGAAGAGAGGGATGGAAAATTTCTATGGTATTACTCTACCTCCCTCAATGAATCTGTAATAGGAGTTGAGATTGGGCTGTGGGCTAGGTTCCTGAAGCTCTTAGGATTCTCCCTTTAATTCCTTTGGAGCATTTTCCTCCTCTTGTACTTGTGTTGTTGCTTCCTTGCCTTTCCTTTGTCCTTCCTGCTGCTTTTTTTGTGTTTCCTGTAGTGCTGATACAGTTTCCTATAGGATTGTGTGTGTTTCCTATAGGAGGCTTTTCCCTTTCTGAAATGTGGTCAAAGGTTATTTGGATTGCTTTGCTGAGGTTGATCTGGTGACAAGCCTCCTAACATAGGTGATTGATGACTTTTGGGAAGCCTGTTTTGATGTGCCCTCGTCACCTTTCATTTCTGGGGAGAATAGTTTTCCTTGTCCTTTTGGCAAGTCTTCAATGATGATCAGAATATTGGTAGGTGTTTGTGGTCTCCCCTATTTGATACTAGTGCTCCTCCTTGTTTTGAAATATAGGGGAGTCTACCTCTGCCTTTTTCCTATTGACATTATGGGTGTGCTTAAGGCAGTCAAGGCAGCAACTGCCTCCTCTGTGGGTTCAAGAGACACTCTTGGAGATTCCTCCCCTTCCTTGGTATGTTTTTAAGGGCTTGCCTCATCCTTCTGTGCTTCTTCTCCATTGTTCTCTTCTCTTTCCTCTTCTTCCTATGATTTATTTGTCTCTTCATCCTCTTCATCCTCTGGTTCTTCCTCTTCTTCTTCAAGTTCCTCCTCTTCTTCTTCTTCAGGTTCCTCCTCTTATTCTGCGGGTTCTTCTTCTTCCTCCTCACCATTAGAGGTTGGACCCCTTTCATATTCAATTTCTTCAATTATAGCCTCCTTGTCCATGTCCTTAAAAGTGGACCATAGAATAGGGACTCTTAATTGGCTTAAGGCATCTTCTAGTATGAGCTTGATTAGTCCATGATGTGTGAGCTCCTAATGTTTTCCTTCCCATACCTTTATGCTCATACCTACTGTTGATTGCAACAAGAAGTAGGTAACACTAAGTCTTCTATTAAAGGGTAACTCTTCTCCAAATCTTAGCTCATGGAGGAGTCTAAATTGGTAACCATAGACTATACTAAGCTTTCCCTCACAAGAAATATACTTGAGAATGTGATAACTTATTTCATCCCAAGGATAGGGAAGGATCTCCCTTCTAATCCCATTTTTGTCCTCAATTGGCTCTTCATCTCTCAAGAAAAAGTTCTTCTTGGCATAAGTGTTGCTAGCTTTATCCTCCTTTCTCCATTTCATGCCTAGAGGAATCATAGTGATTCTGCTAATGATTTCAAGGGTAATTGTTACTAACAATCCTCTCACCATAGAAGTAGAACTAACTCTATCCTAAGGTGTGAGTGACATGGAAAATTCTCTAGCTACATCATCATATCTTGTTAATGCAGATGGTGGACTAGAGTGGCCTGCTGGGATGTCCCCAATAGCTAGGCATGTCCCCTACCCTATTGATGTTGTTACCCCTTATCAGGAAGGGAGTGACATCGGGGAGGAGATCGTGAGGAACCTTGAGGGGTTGACTCGTGGTATCCCGGAGCATGCTCGGGTAGGAGGCATTCCTCGTCAGTATTAGAGACACACGGTGGGAGTGTCAGAGCGGATCCTCCGATTGCTGACTCGTGTTGCACTAGTTATATCATGTTACCATGATCACCATGCTAATTAGTTCCTAGGTCCAGAACTTACATATCTTTTGAGGCCCGCGTGCCACAGAGATATGAGGCCTGCGAGCCACTGATGTTATTTTAGACACACATATTATTTTTTGGGGTTCTGATGTGTCAAACATTATCACCATATATATATATATGTTGTATATTCCTATCTACTATTACAAATGTTGTTTTATATTTTAATGTTTGTAAATCTATATATATATATATGTTGTATTTTCCTATCTACTATGGTACAAATGGTTTGTTTTATCTTTTACATGTTTTGTAAATGTCTATCCAACACATGATTAGCTAATGCATTTGTCAATGTATTCATGTGCCTAGGAATATGATGATATGTAATGTAATCAAAATGCCTTTCCAATAGACGAATACAGAGATAAATTATCAATATTTGAGGGTTTCTGATGGAATATTTCCTATTGAGTTGAAGGAAGATAAGCTGTGAATCCAGGTTGACAACCAATTCTTTGATGCCCAGAGCGAGGGCTTCTGACAATAGTTTGATGACCGCACTGTATTCAACAATGTTGTTGGTTGTGCAACCTAGACAGATACCTTGAAGGTCAATAAAATCACCATTAGGGTTGTATATAGCCCATGCCATAGATGATAGGTTCTGGGTACTATGACAAGCACCATCAGCGAAACCAATGTGGGGAGTCACAGACATCTGCAAAGAAAGAAAAATATAGTAAACATGAAAGCTGTTTGAAAACTATCACATAAAACCAAGCTGCACAAAAATGAATGACACACTAATGTACACAAGTAACCATGCAAGATTACCTAAGCATAGTACTTCTTAAGGTAAAGCCCATTTCGGGGCTTAATGAGAGGATTTCCTTCATAATCAATAAGTTCATAGGCTCCTTTATGCAAAATGCATTTCATGATGTAGGGCCCATGCCACATAGGCTTGAACTTGCCTGCCCCCAGCTTATCGTTAACTTGGTCGTATAGTAAGACCAAATCACCCTTAGAGAATGAGCGGGGGAGATCGACTTATCGAAATGGGATTTGACCCGTTTCTTTTGTGCTTCAATGACCAACACAGCGAGACGATGAGTCTCGTCCAGTCATTCTAAGTATAAGAGGCATTCCTCTTGAGGTGACATTTCGAGGAGGAGTTCAACAACTAACTTGAGTGAAGGAATCTCGCATTTGATCAACAATGTTGCTTCCAGACCATAGACCAGCTGGAATGGTGTGAAACCAATTGCGTCTTTGGTTGAGGTTCGGTAGGCCTACAAAGCTAAAAAGAGCATGAGATGGCAATTTGACTTATGCATCTCAATAGTACACTGAAGCATTGTGACCAAGACCTTGTCCACGGCTTCAAATTGGTTGTTGGCTTGAGGGTAATATGGGTTCAAGCCATCGTGGTGCAAGCCCAATGCAGATGTCAGCTCAGCTATCATGTAATCTCTGAAATGGGAGCCATGGTTGGTGACAATGGCTTGGGGTATGTCAAACTTGGAAATAACATGGTTGAAAAGGAATTGAGCCACCATCTTACCATCTGCAGAGTATGTAGGCATCACTTCAACCCATTTGGTAAAATAATCCACAACAACGATAATATAGGGATGCCCCCCGACCGAATGAGGGTTACATGTCATATAATCGATGCCCCACTTGGCAAAGGGACCAATGATAATGATGGGGGGTAGGTGAGCGGTTGGCGAATGCATCTTGCGTTGGTAAATTTGGCATTCATGGCACTTGCGAACAACATGAATGTAGTCTTTGAAGCTAGACAGCCAGAAGTAACCAATGCGAAGGATTTTTTGAGTTGTAGCATAACCAGACATATGACCACCACATGCCCTGGAGTGGAAATCATTGAGAACTCTTTTAGTTTCTTGATCGTAAGGCATCAATGAAGAATTGAATCAACACCAACACGGTATAAAGTATCGCCAATAATACGGTAGGGTTGGGAGTGATGCCGAATCCTTCGGCGATCATCCTTGGTCAACGCGGACCAAAACATGGACGTCTGGAGATACAAAATGATATCACCGTACCATAGATCAAGGGTGCTAATCAGGAAAAGGGTCTCATCTGGAAGCTGTTCATTTGCACCAGCAGGGAGAGCCTTAGAGGGAAGGGAACAAATCAATTCGGTGAAAACAAGTGACTTCATAGATTTGGCTGTAGTGAATACCAAGTTGAATTCTTACAGGATCATGATCCATTTAGAATACTTGTCCCCCAACAACTGACGAGTCAGGATATAGGTCATAGGGTTGCATTCAGAAATCACTATAGTTGTGTGCAAAAGGATATAACGCCGAAAGCGTTGAACAACCTGAACAGCAGCCAAAGCCAACTTCTCGACATGTGCATAACGCGTTTCATTGTCAAATAGTAGATTATATGTTTGTTGCCCTTGTCGTCATCTTGGACCAAGACCATAACATGGTGCTAGGGGCCACGACTAGGTAAAGGAAGTAATCTCGATAGCAGTCTGGCAGATGCAACAAAGGAGAATTTACGAGAACGGGCTTGAGATCGTCAAAATATTTTTGGGCCTCCTCATCCCATAGAAAGGGCATTCCTTGTTTGAGCAATCAGGTAAATCCTATGGCTAGGCCAGCATAGTTGGGTATAAAATGACGGAGAAATTTGGTCTTTCCTTGTAGGTTATGGAGTTGGTGTAGTGAGGATGGAGGGGGTAAATTTACAATGGCCTCGACTTTTAGCGGATCTAGGCGAGTATCGTCCTTGGAAACAATGAAGCCGAGGATTCATCCTAATTCTACGCAGAAAACACATTTGTGCGGGTTTAACTGAATGTTATAGTGCCTATAGCACAGAAGAATCTACTGAAGATGGTCTGGGTGCTCTTGGCGCTTACGAGAATGAGCGAGAAGGTCATCCAAGTAAGGCTAGACAATGTTGCGAATGTCATGAAATTCATAGGACAGTGCCCTTTGAAACGTGGCTCCAACATTTTTGAGGCCAAAAGGGAGCTTCTTGTATGCGAACGTACCCCATGGATAGATAAAGGCTATCTTTTCTTGATCGACCGGTGCGATGTTGATCTGGTTATAACCAGAAAAACTGTCCATAAAGAAAAAGATCTCGCTCCTGGAACATTCATCAATGATTTGATCAATGAAGGGAGTAGGATAGCTGTCTTTAGGAAATGCACGATTGATATCTTGATAATCCACACAAACACGGATCGTGCCCTATTTTTTAGTCACCGGGACAATATTGGACACCCAGTCTGTAAGAGGGATGTGATAGATGAACCCAGCTTTGAGAAGCTTTTCCACTTCACCCTTAATAGCGGTGGCCTTCCTAGGGTGCACTGGACAAAGCCGTTGGTGAATGGGCTTTGCATGCGGATACATTGGTATTTCATGCACCGCAATGCTAGGATCAATGCCAGACATTTCTTCGTAGGACCATGCAAACACATCATGGAATTCCTGAAATAGACAAGTATATGTCTTGATCTCATTCAGAGAACAAGATACCCCAATATGAACATGTTCAACGATACCGGGTTTGATAGAGATGTCAATCGGCATCGTTTGGGTAATATTACCCAGATTTCCTTTCAACCATACTTCATGAGTAACAGTCGGTGGCGGAAAAGGAGAAGAGGATTTTTTGAAAACGGTAGACGTGACTGCTGGGTGAGGCATGAACGAGGAGCAATGATGAGTATCGATCCAAGGTGTTTCCTCGAGAGACATGAATTCCATGATACCTTCATCAACAAGGAAGGTCTCGGCTGAGGGATCAGGGGATTCCAAAGTGACAAGCCATGGGGATTGGGAGTACGTGTCGAAAGAGGTCTTCGACATATGAGAATTGGAGGATGGAGAGTTCGAAGCCGAAACAATTTCCACGTAAATGACTTCGGTGGGACTAAGCGACATGACCACGCCCCAGGTATCAACAAGATCCGGTGTAGGTATGACCCAAGGATTAGACTTGACCAAGATCATGTTGATATAGGCAACATGAGGAGGTGGAAGTGGAAAAATTCCCATTAAGGTAGAATCTTTGAAGAGACTTGCCTCCACACTCTCATAGAGAGCACCTGTGTGCTTGACGTATAGAGCATTTCCATCGGAGGAGGAAGAGGCAAAGAAAGACAACTGGTCGACAGTGACAATCTTCCCTTGACGGGGAAAACTAATAACGCGAAATAAAGAGGAGGCTACAACATGCATGGCATGAGTCCAACTTCAGTCGAGTAGAAGATTATAATTGAGATTGGCATCAACAATTTCTACTTCAACTTGCACTGTCTTGCCTTCCAAGGTGATGGCAAGGTTAGGTAAGATATCGAAGGGTAGCGAATCGAGCCCATTGAAAGCTTCCAAAGTGTTCAACTATTGGTTCAGTGTAGGAGAACCAATAGCCTTCCAACACATAGTCGACATGATGCAGGTGGAAGCACCTTCATCAATAACAGTTCGGTGGATGGTATTCTCATTGATGATTACCTGAATAAGAAAGGCAATCTGATGAGGGAGCCATGGAACATGGTTCTCTAGATCAAAACATATCAAATTGGAATCGGTGGGATCGATGCCCCCGATAGCTGACAACAAATATTTCTGCTGCAATGGGAAGCTTTGGAGTACCTCGAGAGCTGACATGGCTGACGACACCTGAGCCAAATCCTCAACAATATTTTAGTGCTTAACAGCTTGGGCGTTGGGATTGTACAAGGATTTCTGTAGTACACCTTGAGAGGGTGGCCGGATAGCGGAATCAAGGTTAGGATGCTCAATATGTAAAGGGCCAGAACTCGGGGTAGAAGAAGAAGGTGCAACTTCTTTCTCTTTCCCAACTGCTGAAGCAGGAGTTTGATAGTCTTTTGATCTAGTAGCCACATTAATAGGCATACTCATCATGAACACTTGAGATCTGGAGGAACCAGTTTGGGGTTGGTTTACCATTTGGGTCTGCTAAGACGGAAACGATTCTTTGAGGACAATAGTGGTCCCTTTGAGCAGGAGACTAACTTCGGATTGTCAGGGACAATCCTTAGTATAGTGATCTTCACACAAATGAGGCAGGGATACTTAGGTTTCCGTTGCAAAGATTCACCAATAGAAGATTTACGAGGACCCAGTTGCGGGGCATCGAGTTTAGCTTTGCCTTTTCCTTGCTTCTTTCTTTTCAAGGATTTGTCTGTTGCGGTTGACTGAACAATGTGGACCTATGAGATTTTACCAGGGCTAGGTGGATTTTGGGATGAACCATTAGGGACAACATTTGAGACCGATTTCTGTTTGGAAGAAGTTTTAGCAGGGGTCTGGGATACTGAAGCAATAACTCCATCAACGGGAGGAACAATTGGTGACATTGATGTTGCAGGATCGTATGATGGCTGTGGAGCATTGGGTAATAACTCATACAAAGTTCCATACTGAGAGTAAGCTAGATCCAAGTAGTAGGCATGAGCGTCTTCATGTTCTTCAATGACACATCCACCCATAGCTATATCACAAGAAATTGCGGCCACGAATGATTTGGTAAACCATTCAATGAGAAACTGATCAACAATCTCGATTTTGATCAGGTGACGCCTACGTTTCCATTCGTGGATGTGATCAGAGATGTGTGTCACAATATATTTCTTGAGCTATGAGAAAATAGGTGCCAGTTTCATAGCAAACCGATAGCTAAAAATGTGTGAGGAAATCCAGAGCTAAAGAGTTAAAGTCATGGTAAGTACTTCGAGGTAGCTTGATGTACCACTTTGCTGCAACACTCGTGAGGGTTCATTGGAAATGAAGGAGATGAATGGAATCGTCCATGTATGATTTCAACTAGCACTAGAGGTGATATCACATGGTCCTGAGGATCTTGTTTATCTTTCCCATCAAACTTGGGGTAATCACTTGGTATCTTGGACGACACTAGAGGCCAGTATGGCGAATGAAGGATCGTATCATTCGTAAGGTGAGATACATTTGGCAACTTGAGTGTAGCCAAGAATTGAAATTGGGTGTTAAAATGCATGGGAGGTCGATAAGCGGGCCCATAGGGAGGAGCCCATCCCTGCTGGTAAGGATTTTGGCCCCATAGTGGGGGATTTTTGCCATATAGCATCTGAGGTTGTCCCCATTGCAGATTACCTTGACCATAGGGAGGATTCTGACCTTGAATACCTTGGAACTTTCCAGCCATAGGTTTTTGATAAGAAACATAGGGGTTAAATGGCTGTTAAGCCTATTGACCTTGGAGATATGGATATGGGACCTGTTGTCCTTAAACGTATGGTTGATGAACCTATTGTCCATGAACAAGAGGGTTTTGGACCTACAGTCCTTGGGCATAAGGTTGATACACTTGTTGCCCTTGGACATAGGGATTCTGTACCTGATGCCCTTGGCCGGAAGGATTCTAAACCTGTTGACCTAGGACATGAGGATTTTAAGCTCGCTGCTGCAGGACTTGACCCTGACCCTACACCTACAAGGGTTTACCTTGTTGATATGTATACAAGGGTTGTTGCTGCCCTGGTTGGTTTTGCTGTTGCAAGGGTTGACCTTGCGGTTGCAAAATTTGTCCCTATGGTTGTAGAGGTTGGTATTACGAGGACATGGGTTGAGAATTATGCAGAGCAAATTACATTTGCTACCGCGTGGTTCACTCCAAGTGTTGCAAGGGTTGACCTTGCGGTTGTTGCAGTTGACCTCTCCGTGGGATCATTTGCCCTTGCTGTTGTGGGGAGAGCCCTTACTGGAATAAAGATTGCCCTTGCGGTAACAAAGGGTGCCCTTGTTGTTGTAGAGGCTATTCTTGTTGCTGCAAGGGTACTTGAACAGTGCCCAGGAAATTTCTAAACTGAATCTGGCCATAGCCAGGCTGGATGTACTGCCTAGATTGGAGGGTGCAAGGTTGATTAACCATTCCTTGAGAACCATATGGAAAGTAAGGATTTTGGTATTGGACCTGAGCTCCATAGGGCTGCTGATACTGAACATTACTCGATCCAGACAGACCAACAGGATTCTAAACCTATTGGTATTGGACATTGCTTGATCCAATAGGATCAACAAGGTTATAAATAATACCATAAGAAGGCTGGTTTATACCAGGCATGTGAGCTTTTGAGCCTCTCACATTAGTGGCACCTGAAACCATAGAAGCATTCACGTTCTACCCCCTAGGTGGTGGCACAGCCTGACCACTGACTAGAGGGATGGAGGAATTGACAAAGACATTCTTTAAAACTGTCAGTTGTGCTTGACGAGTAACTGGGGTTGAAGATACAAGGGTATTCGGAATGGTGGGTTTCACCAGGACTGAAGTAATAGCCAGTTGGGAAGTCGTGTTCGTAATGAATAGACCTGAAGTAGGCATGGCAATTGATGCCCTAACAGGGTTATGGTAAAGTGATGAGGCACTAGGTGTACCTGAAAACAACTGCGCCAAAGACACATAGTTGGGTGGAAAACTGGCGGGAATACCCCCTGAAAATGGAAAACCCTCGAGAGGAAGCTTCAATTCTTCCTTCACAGTTCTGGGATCATCATCAACAATAGATAGAGAAAAATTTGAACAAAAGGCAGATGGATTATACCTTTCTGGCTGCCTTCTTTATCGAACTAATCTTCTCACATCCAAAGTTTGTGGCTCTTCATCTTTTGATTCCTCATTTGCTGTAGAGTCTGATTCATCCTCTTTAGCTCAAACTCTATCTTCTCAGGTTCCTATGGTTGGACTTCATGTTTAATAACATCTTTCACCTCTCTGAACACCACAGCTTGGCTGTACACAACCTTCCTTGTCACTAGGTTCCAAAGCTTATAACCCTTTAAACCATCTTTATACCCAATAAAGACGTACTTTTCAGATTTACTATCCAACTTGGTTCATTTCTCCTTTGGAACATGTACATATGCATCAAATTCAAATACACTTTGATGTGAAAGAGAGGGTTTCTTACCAATCCATACCTCTTGTGGAGTCTTATCCTCCAACACTGATGAAGGTGATCTATTGACCAGGTAACATGCTGTCTCCACCGCCTCTGCCCAGACTTCCTGTCCTAACCCGACACCACTGAGCATGCTTCTTGCCCTTTCAATCAACGTCTTGTTCATTCTTTCTGCAACTCCATTTTGCTGAGGTGTATATGGAGTAGTCTTCCATCGTGATATACCACACTTCATACGGAATTCTTCAAATTCCTTACTGCAAAACTCTCCATCGTTATCTGTCCTCAACAACTTTATCTTCTTCTCTGTTTGGTTTTCCACCATAGGCTTAAATTCTTTAAACCTATCAAAGACTTCAAATTTATTCTTAAGGAAATCTATCCATGTATTCCTTGAGAAGTCATCTATAAATGATACATAGTACACAAACTTACCCAGTGATGGAACCTCCACAGGTCCAAACACATCACGATACACAAGCTCTAATAACTGTTTCGCCCTCTTACCACCAGAGGGGAAACTCACACGATTCTACTTCCCATATACACAATTTTCACAGAAATCAAAATCTAGAGAGCTATTACTCATACCTTCTACCATACCTTTACCATGAAGTATTTGAAGGCTCTTATCTCCAATATGTCCAAGCCTTTGATGCCACAACATGGTCTTCTCTCTAGAGACCACTAGATTTTCTGTTCCACTTTCAGGAACCACAAAACTATTGCACCCATCAACAACAGTGCTACCTTGCAGCTTGTACAAAGTTCCAATCCAAACTCCCCACATCAATACCAGTTCTCCCCAAACCATCTTGCAGGTATCCTTCTCGAACACTGTTTTTACACCTGCATCATCCAGCTTGCTTACAGAAATCAGATTTGTGGCCAATGCAGGAATATGTAGAACACCTAGAAGTGTTTTAACCCTTCCACCTTGCAACTTCAACTTTACTTTTCCACGACCAACGATTCTAGCCTTCCTATCATCCCCTAATAAGACATCACAACCATCATATTTATCATATTCGTAGAACCTCTCTATGGGGAGTGAAGTGAAAGGATGCACTTGAGTCAATCAACCATACCTCATGATCTACATGTGTACTTGAAGAAGCCAAGTACACATCCCAACCTTCATCTCAGGTGGTTCTTGCCTTTACAGAAGGAGCATCATCAGATCCCTTTCCTTTATCAGGAGTTTTAGATTTACAGTCCCTTTTGTAGTGCCCTTCCTTTCTGCATTTCCAACACACCACCTTTATAGGATTTCCTGGAGATTTAGATCTCCCTCTAGATTTATATCTCCCACTCGATGACTTATTTTTGTTTCTATTATAAAACTGTCCTCGTACAAACAAGGCATCACCATTTTAGCTCTCCATATTTTTCTGTCTCATCTCCTTCGTCAGCAAGGATGAGACTATTTCATCAAACTGCAAGCTAGTTGCATTGCTACCTATTGCAATAACCAAATTATCCCACGAATCTGGTAGATAACACAACAAACTAATGCACTTATCCTCATCTGAAATTTTGATCTCAATAGATGATAACTGACTTACCACAAAATTAAAAGCATTCAGATGCTTTGTCATCGAGTCTCTATCTTTCATCCTTAGGTTATACATCTTTTTCATAGGAACAATTTATTCACAGAGACTTAGATTGGTACAAAGTCCCTAACTTGTCCCACAAAGCCTTCGCTGTAGCTTTCCCTGATACATTCAATAATACTGAATCTGAGACACACATTCATATTGTGCTCTTTGCCTTTCGATCTAAATTCTTCTATTCTTCATCGGACACTCCCGTTGGTTTAGTACCCGGATCTACTGCGATCCACTAATATTTATCCACCAAGAGATCCTCCATCTTGAGTTTCCACAGCTCAAAACTCTGACCATTAAATTTATTGATCTCTATCTTTCCATTGCTCGCCATCTTCTTTTACCACTAGAATCGATCTCGCAAATCTCCTATTGAATAGGGTCTACCACAGGCCCAAGCGAAACCCCTTAGCAACAAAGGCATCCCCTTGAAGCCAAAATTGCTCTGATACCAAATGTAGGTTTGAACCCTGTACAGAAATTACTTGCATACGAATTGTAAAACACAGAAAATAAACAAGGCAAGAGAATAACACATATACACTGAAACTTTCCCCTGGATCCCAAAATCAGGACTATTAGATTGATTTTTCATTATGTTCCTTTCAATGTTACAATACATATGTATACATGCTGAAGCATCCAATACCATGGACCGAAAACCATCGCGTCCAAAATCATGGACTAAAAACCATCGTGTCCAAAACCATGTGCGAAAAACATGCACAAAACCATAGGTAGGTCCGCCCAACCTAATATAGGGTCCAAAACCAAAATTTTCCATGGCGCTACCCCAGACCCTATAGAGTGGGGTTACCTGCACCCATCAAACCCCCTATGATGCCCCCGCTACACAATCAGTGGAACGAAGGGGGGCCTTCGCCCCCCTTCTAACCCCCCGGTTAACTATGTGGGCTAGTTGTGGAAAGAACATAACATAACCCAACAAGGATGTGGGGAGCTTGGGGATTAATCTGAAGAGCTCGGCAGATGGCTTCTGGTGCAATTGAAAATAAGATTTCATTATTTTGGGCTATTACAAGTTGTTGGCTAGGGAGATACCTAAGATGACACCATGTAACGAATTCCTGCAAAACATGAGTCTGGGGAAAAATAAACTGAGGCAAGAATGACTCTCAAATACTCAATACATCACTTTTGTCTAAATATTTTTTGATTTGCCCAGTTATGAAGATCATACAAGTTGAAATCACACTGGGTTTTTGCTATTTTGTATTGCGTGTTGATCAAAGGGAATTAATCTAAATTATGAACAGGAGGTAAAACAAGACTCTCGACAATCATTTTTCCCTTTCCTTTATGAGAAGACATATTAAACTATAATGTAGGCTCGGGAAAAAAATAGTATTAGGCTGCAATTGACTAGTTACAAGAGATGAATGCTACTGCAGAGAGTGTTTGTGGACTTGGAAACCTTCGCGTCTTAACCTACATGGATAAAACCAATGGCGAAAGGAAATAATGCAGGGTGATACGATATTTTTAAAGTGAGAAACAGGGGTGATTAACGGGTAGATTACATTTTTAGAGTGTGGCATTAAAGGAATTATACGTTGGTGGGAGAATTTAATTGCCAACATCCATATGACTGTTGGCGGGAGAATTTAATTGCCAACGATAAGGTGACATGGATGGTTGGGTGGATGACAGGTGGCGTGCCGTGGATGGAGCAAGAAGTGGTTTTCCAGGGGGGGGAGAGTAGAGGAAGTAAGTGGTAAAGGGGGGAGGCCCCCGAAATCGTTGAAGAGTTTTCATGTATATTTCAGTAGTTTTATAAAAACCATGTTTTAGAACCCCCCCCCGCATGCCCTCCTCTCGTTAAGTCTTAAAAGCTCCCGGGGGGGGGGGGGGGAGAGACATCATCCTCCACCATTGATATGGGTGGGGATGATCTCATCCTTCCAAAGGTGCCAATGCTGTATCGAAAGAGAAAAGACACCACGTCTTGTCTTATTTATAACTTTAAACATAGTCCATTGATAGTTAATCAATCTTAAACATAATAAAAAAAATTAAGGCAACATTTTATTTGGCGTGCCCCTTTGGGAATTTTAGTTTTATTCATTTTTTATATATTTCCTTTTATTCCCCTTTATTTTATATATATATATTATATATCTATTTTTTTTCATAATTTCTTTTTCTTTTTCTATTTTTCTTAAATTTTCTTTTCTTTTCTTTTCAAAAGCTAAAACAACTTAGAAAGAAAAAATAATTTACAACATCACATTGGGATAAATATCTAGATAATCATACCTTGATCACTATATTTATAGGACCCTAACAGTGGCTCCAATGGGGATGGCATCCTCCCTGTGAGGTTCAAAGAACACTGTATACTAGTAGCCTTCTCCATTAGGAATTTATTTGACCTTCAATCAACTGAAACTGACCTGATTAACAAAAAATTCATTACATATGGTAGCAACTCATTTGAAACTTAGGGCCCTCACTACGGGCTTCAATTTCTAATGACAACCACGCACACCTACAGTACTTGGAACAATAAAATGGTATATGAAATGATGTTGTTTTAAACCAATTGAATTTAGGTAAAGTAATGTTTGAGTAAGTTGCCATTGATAGGCCCTCCAGCAAGTGATTCTCTTGTTAGATACTTTAGCATAAATGCATTGGTTCCATGAAAATCTTCAATCTTGTAAGACCCCTTCCACAAACTGTCAAAATTTCAATGCTTTCCCTTTTCCTTGTTTCTGACATACCATTTTAACACAAGGTCATCAAGCTGAAAATCATCAGCTTTCACCCTCCTATCATGAATCCTTTTGATCTTGTCCTGAATTATCTGAGTATTGTTGTAGACTTCTTCTTTTGTCTGCTATAATTATACCATTTGAATTATCCTTCTCTGCACATCATTTTTTTCAACTTATCATTCCTGCAATAATTTCAATACTAGAATTCCTAGGGAGGTAGGGAAAAATGCATCAAATCCATAAACCAATTGGAAAGGTGACATTCCAATTGATTTCTTAGTGCTTACCCTATCAGCCCATAGACCATTTATCAACTTTTTGTGCCAAAAAATTTTATTCTCATGTAACAACTTCTTTATTATATTGACCAAGCTCTTGTTAGAAGACTCCGATAACCCATTTCCTTGTGGATAATAAGCATTAGAATGTCCTAGCACCATATGATATTTATTGCCTAAATCAACCATCTTTTTAGATTTAAATGCAACAACATTATCAATGATGATTTTGTGAATAAAATCAAGCCGAGAAAGAATATTCCCTTCCATGAATTGGGTAATTATTGAGGCAGTGGCATGTGATGAGATCTAGTATTGAAACAAGCATGATGCAACTCCTAGGGTGACCAAGTTTACTTCATCAACCTGAGGTTCGTACAAACTTGGAGGTGGCAGTGTTGTATGCACAGTAGATGCAATGGTCTAATCTTGTCACTTTTCAACTGGGGGGATAGACCACTAGGGTTTTTCAAATCACTCTTCTATTGACTAGAAGGAGTCTGAATACCAAATAACAAAGGGAAAAATATTCTCAATGCGGAAAGGAAATGCTGCTTACTCTAGGAAATGAAAGTGTTGAATTGGAAAATGCTAGAAAGTGACAGGAAATCGTCTAGTTAAGTATCTACACATATTTCTTACAAAGGAGACCTAACTTAAACTTGCATCTAACATCTAGTTATCTAAACTAAATAAGCATGGAAATTATCCTAAAACTACTGTGACTACTGCATGCATGTACTAACTAGAAATTACAGAAAAGCCTTTTTGATTTTCAATTTGATGAATGTAAATGCCAATTTAACCAATTTGATCTTTGGCAGGGGATACAAGTATGGGGAAATAGGTCTGGAATGGTGTTGAGGGTATGGAAGCCAAGTGGAGGCCTAACCTAAGCTCAAATTACCATTTTGCTCAATTCAGGCTTAAAACAGGTTGTTACATGGTTTCCTGTAGTACTAAAGGATGTCCTAGTTCTACTATAGGATGCCCTATTTTACTACAAGAAACAAGTAGAAAGATATAGGGAGGTAGGAAAGGTAGAATTAAGTATGGGAAAGGTGTCTGATAGGGAAATAAGGCACAAAGGAGGTGCACACTACCCAAGCCTCAGTGCAAGCCTTCAAGATGGTTGGACTTGCTCAAGGAAAATGTCCACTTTGCTACAAAACAGAAATTCAGATTAGGGTTTGGTAGACTTTACCAGCATAGGTGGATAAGACTTGGATGAGGCTGGTGAGATGAGATCTCCCTACAGATCAGAAACTCTTGCAACAACATACATTCTTTTCTTCATTTATGCACAACTTCATTGATATATGGAAGAGATGAGTTGAATTTAGGAAAAAGCAGAGTTATTAATAGTTAATGGCTAAGACTATGAATGGAAGTGCTTCTAAACCATAACAAATTCAAGAACCCAAAATGGAAATTGTAGGTACTTCTAAAAAATTGAGAAACAATGATTTATGCAACAAGAAATCCTAAGTTATGCAGTGATCAAATAATAAATCTGTTTTTGGGCTGTGAGAATGGAACCCTCAGACCATGATCCCATAAGGGAGATGAGGCAAAGGCCACTACCAGAAGATTTTCTGAAGTATTTACTTTGACTACTATACAATTGATCTATTTGTTCTTAAATGGAAGAAAACTAAGTAATCATCCAAATACTTGCAGATTAAACAAAATAGAAGTCACTTTAGCAGCTAACTATAAATGTAATATAAGCATACATATATAAAAAGAGGGACCTCTACTGCTAGGGTTGGGCCCTAACCCAAGAGCTTCAACACTCTGAGTCAACTCAGTGCCGGATCAAGGGAATGCTTCTCATTTTCATCAAAATGTAAAAAATACATAAGAGTAATTATTCACAATTCTTAGCTCGAAAATGCCTCTTGGCCTCAAATCCTAATGATACCCCGGGCCTTCTTATTTATACAACGAGAGCTACCAACAAATTCCTTAAAATGAGGGAGGCTTTGCTCCCAAATCAAGATTAACTTGTCTTCAACTATCACTGGCTTGATTGCCAATGACCTCGGCGGGCTTGGCTCCTTGTAACTCTGAGCTAATGAGATCTAGTGGAGGAATCTTCGAGTCATTAAGGAGTTAAGGAGGGAGATCCAATCTCCTAAAATCCCTCTTTCTTGTCTACTTTGAGTTCCTACACTTAAATTAGTCAAAATTGCTGCAAATCCTACAATTATTGCACTTTAGGCCACATGATATAACATCTCATCTTTACCCTTCTCACTAAGAAAAATATAATAAAATATGTAAAAAAATGTGAGAAAATATGATTTTAATAAACTCGAGAGTGGCATTAAGGTCCATATAATTTACCTATTGATGAGCCTAATCATCACCCCCTACTAAAAGTGTTGCTCATCCTCTGAGCAACTTAATCTATGCCCATTTCTTTGATTTCTCTTGTGGCTTCTCTGACATCCCAAGCTTTTGTTGATATATTCTCCTCTTGTGGATAAAATCCTGTATGCTTCTCTATTTTCTCCCACTATTTTCTTTCCTCTTCCTCCTTTCTTCCTACGAACATACCCAAGTGGACTAAGTTTCAAACCAATACAATTGATTTTGAGTCTCTACAGTGCCTTCCTATACAATGGGGTCCTTTCTAGTGCATCCGTCATTCTTTCAAGGGAATGATACTCCCTGATCCTTAGGTTGTATGGTAGGGTGCCTCGTCTCATTTGGCATGCTTGCTGGCTTTCATCCCCTAGCAATCTCAAGGTGTCCTCAAAATGAGTGACTTCTTGCTTTTGTGTAGCTAGTTATCTTGATGCAAGCTGGGGGTCCCACACATTCAACTCTGTTAAGGCCAAGTTGTGTATGTAGAATTCAGATATATTGGACTTATCCTCCAGGGTGCTATGGTCAAAGAGCTCAATGAATTGCCTATAGTCTTGGAAAGGCATAGTCCCTCGTGTGCTAGGGTATTTATCTGAAATTGCAGCAATTGATCTTTTAGGTGCAAGGCATATGAATTTGGTGGTATATTTCACTGGAGTGCCTCCATAGAGAGACTTTCCATAATGGCCAATTGGCTCTCTTTTTCCTATACCCGCCTCCTCAGCCATGTGTTTTCAACCTCTAGTTGAGATTTCATAACTCTTTCCTCGTCTCTTATCCTACTGAACTCTCTGCCCATCGTTAGTAGCTTCTCTTCCATATGACCCACATCCTCTACATTATTTGTGTCATGCGGAAAGAGTTAATCTTGCAGACAAAACCAACCTCCCTAGAAGCCTAAGACTTTCTAGTGACAAACAAGACAATTAAGAGCAATCCTTCTC
>APFE030147751.1:36699-53263 GCA_000404065.3 Pinus taeda
ATGCATTTATTACACGAGAAACCAAGTGTTTTAGATCCTACCTGTAGTCCAACGCTGTTGTAGTAGTCTAGCCTCGTTGATCCAAATGAGCTCCTCCTTCACTTCGAAACATGCATGCACTAACAATCAAACGATTACATAACACCTAAATATCCCATAAAATAAAACATATTCAACATATAGACCAAGGAGTATATGAAATAACTCATCAATAACAAATTATTGAGAAGAATGGACTTATTTGTATTAATAGGAAACAAAAGAAACCATTACAACCTGAGCCTTGGTGTTGTGCAAGTTCCTCCCAGGGTCCAGCAAGAGTTTTTCTTTACTTTGATAAGCTCACCCACTTCCAAATGAAACAAGAAAGGATGGTAATCTCTCCTCACAAGCTTCTACAAGGAAGTCCTAATTCCAGCAGCATCTACCCTTTGGAATGTTCAGATTTCACCCTCCCCTCCTTTGGCCCAATGCCTGTATTTATAGTGTTCTAGAGGAAGTTATTTAGGTCCAACATCAATGGGATACTCCCTCTTTTGGATGGGGTAGCTCCTCTCTTGATGGGATAAGTTCCTCTATCATAGGGATGCATGAACCATCTGGAGGCGGTCAATACACGTCAAACACTCTTCTAGAAGGCTCTAGAAGTGACCACAAGTAACTTTTTAAAGATGAAACTCGCGCCTTTTGACCTTTATAGGGGTACGCACCCAACCTTTAGCTTACAGAGCGTATAAGTACGCAGGTATAGCGTATTTGGAGTGCGTACACGCAGGCAAGGTAGAGAGAACCTGCGTACCCAGAGATAAACATGTTTTCAAGTGACTTTCTCTCTCTTTGAAGTTTTGACATGAAGAGCAGAGGTATGGGGCTTGACAAAGAGGACAATGTGGCTATTGATGAGGCCACATAGACTGCAGATAGTCAAGGTGACAATTTTCAGTGTAACAGGGACTTCACAGGATACTCCATAGATGGTAGCAATTCTAGAAGAAACAACAGCAGAAGGTAACAATCCCATGCAGGACAAGGGAAAGAGGAATATTTTCGACAATCTGGAGGGGGAACAAAGTTTCAAAATGAAATCAGATCCTATTATAATGAAATCAACTTTAGAAACAAAAACAAAGAGGAAGCAGAGGATACGAAGAGAAGAGGGGAGGAAGAGAGAAAAATAGAGGTTGCAAGAAGCAGAACTGAGGTTGCAGGAGGCAGAATAGAAGATTAAGGAAGAACATGAGTTGAGGAGGAGAGAACAAGAAGAGAAACATAAGTAGGAAGAAGAATAAAGGCAAGGAGTAATGGTAGAAGAAACAACGCCAATATAGGTTGAAGAGCAGGAACATAATGAGCCAGCAACTGAGGAGGAAGGTGAACATATGCAGGATCGAGAGCTTTCTCAATAGATTGAGCACTTGATTGAAGTAATAGACATGGAGATGGAACATGAGCCGCAAAATAAAGATGTCAATCTAATGTCGAACACACCAAAGGTCACCATTTAGTCTCCACCACCTCCAGCAACAGAGCCAACCTCGATAGAGGAAGGGGATGTTGTTCCCCTTGACGATGATCTAGTAATGGATGTGTACAATATGTCATTTGTTGAGTTCCAAAAGATGATTATACAAGCACGAAAAAAGAATTTTCTGGATGATCACTCATCACTTGAATTTGTTAGAGAAGGGTGACAGTGGAGGACACCAAGAAGCATCCAAATTCCATTATCAAAGCAAAATTGGCCTTTTTGGGAGCAACAATATCAAGCATTCAGTATTTGATGCCCAAGAATGAGCAATTGGCATAGAACTTGCAGGTTGTCAGGTAAGAGGCAGAACAACTCTGTGCAGCAGCATTGAGTGCAATTTCCACACAGGGTTACTTGGAGGAGATGATAGCAGTAATACTTGCTGAAGTATCAACACTTGGAGAAACCATGCAGAAGCTCTGTGATGGGTTTGTGATCGTACATAAAGTAGTCATCCGTTTGCATGGCCTACTACAACAGAACAAAGTTGTTGTTAAAAATATCAAAAATATACAAGTTGCCACCACCTATGTGCAAGAATGGGCAATGTGATAGAAAGGGGCACCACTTGACTTAGTGAAGAAAATGAAGCCACATGCAGAGTTGGAGAAAGTGAGAGTTCACATATTAATGCAAAACAACAAACATCCCACCTCATTTATTAGTAGCATTCAGGCCTCATATGCATGGTTTTTCAGTAGTTTGGATGTATTAGTGAAAACAAACAACATCCCGTCAATCTGTTTGCTCACCAAATCCAAACCCAGGAACCAAGTTCGACAAGAGATCGAAGAGAACTTGGAGTAGTTGAGACAAATTTGCACCAAGGAAGATTTGGAGCTAAACAGATAGAACGTGCAGAACTACATTGGTGGTCCTGCTCAAATTAGAAAAATGTTGCTCATGCTTCAGAATGAACTTGAAACTAGTTCCAAGACATTGTACGTGGTTGCCATGGAGGCTAGATTTTGCTTCTAGCCATACACCATCATGCAGTTTGGTTATGTCACCACACAGTATCGAGCTTGACACTAATATGTGACCAAGAAGCATCAAATGGAAGTTGTTGAGCTAGATTTTTCCCAAACTCAAGCATCATAATGTTGTGCCTTGTTAGGTTGTCAAGTTGTCTCTGCCATATTTTGTCTTATAATGGTACAAGTGTAAAATGTAATATTATTTGTAATTATGTTGTAAATGAAATTCCAAGTGTCAATGTTGGAGTATGAAGAGTCATGATGTAATGTAGTGAGTCCTTTTTTAAAGAATTTGAAGAGTCATGGGGGTAGTCCAAAGGTCACAAGGAGAGTTGAAGAGTCACTTGCTCTTATTATAAATAGAACCTCATAACTCATGCAACAGGCTTTTGGGAGCCAATATTTTGGCTAGGCTTACACTTAGAAGGAGCTTGGGACTATCCGTAGCACAAAGCGAGTATACTCCTTTGGAGGAGCAGGTGTTCTTGGCTTTAATGCTCCACTATTGGGCCTAGTGGTCGTCAATGGTGTATGTATCAATGGAACTTTCATTTATAATAAAAATCAGATCCAACACGCTTTCATGCATATGTTGTGAATATAGTAGGGCTATTCTTGTTGCATTTTGAATGTATGTTATTTTACTTACACTTATGCTTATGAATTATTTCGTTTGCATTGTATGAATCTTGTTGAATGTGTGTTGTTATATTAATTCATCGCGTTAACTTGTGGACTATTCCGCATCTTAGATTGTGATGTAATTACACTCATGTGTTCCTTTCAAGCTGCGTACTATTACAGGCTTCCAAGGGGCACACTTCCTTTCCCCTTCGTGTGTTGGAACCTTCATGCATGGTACTTGACTTTCTACAGGATCACTCACTTGCTCTCACCCAAATTTATCGTACTTCACTCTGCGCGTTTTCACAGTCAAGGCATAACATTACCACCCACCATTGGGACTCTTATTCCAAACGTCGTGAGGTCTATTGGGGACTTCATATTGGGGCGATCCCCTGAATGTTGGCGGGTGTAGCACTATCAACAATTTCATGCTCATTAAGTAAATTATTTTTTTATTATTATTTGTTTGCTTTCATGGTCTCACATGAAAAGTATCACTTTGGTAAATTAATTTGTTTTGTTTCACTTTCTTTTCAGTAACATAAGTAAAGGTGGCTTGGTTACACATCAAACGAGGCAACACTTTCATTAAATAAAACTTTGACATGACACCACTCAAACATTGGAAGAATGGAGGGCTTGGAATTATTGTAAACACAACATACAAAGTAGTAAAGGAAATGAATGCATACATTAATTAAAGAAAGAATTGAAAACTTTCAGATATGGTATGATGCGATGACGAAAGGGGAAGAGCCTTTTGACAATTGATATCAATTTTAGCTCATTATAAAAGGTGTTTGGGACCACAAATAATTATTTTGAATAAAGCAAGTGTTATTTTAATGTAACAAGGTATCGAACACAATGTCTTACAAAATTCCAAAAAACAAAACCAATACACACTCTTAAATTATCCATAAGGCACAAGTCGCACAAAGGAGGTAAGACCATTCGAATAGGGCAACAAATACCTGGAAAAGGAACACTTAAGATACAAATGGTAAGGAGAAATACTTTCAAGACATTTTATCATAGGAAAATTTTCTAAACCTTGTTAAATGTGAAATACATGCCATGGTCTCTATTCAGTCTTACACCAGGGTTGAATTTAACAAGAATTATGATGGTGGTGCTAGTCACATGAAGCTTGTTCTGAGAAAAAATCCAAGATAGTTGGCACATGTTAATTAGACATACTAGGATTCATGCAATGGGCATGCCAAATCAAAACAATGTTTTTTAAATCCCTCAACCCAAAGGAATGAAGTATATTTACTAATGTGTTGCTACTTCAAAAGAAAAGAAACCATTCAAACATTGTTGCACCTTTTAAAATAACCCTGAGACATTCGAGATGCAATATCGTAACAATCAATGATAGTTTATGCATTGAACCATTCAAAGAGGGCATTGATGTTTTCTAGGGAAAAACACATCAAAAGGAAGTGCCCCAATGAATGTCCTAATGGTATGGGCAAACAAAGTCATTGCATAGAATAAAAGGGGAACAATGGTGCACTTGGGAAAAAATATTATTTGCTCAAGTCCACTAAAAAATCCAAAGAGCCATCCCCATATGGCGTTTAAAAGCCATGCGTCATGCCAACACATGGTATCATGGATATTCCACGTATTAAACCTGTTAGGGTTATCCAAGAGTACATGCATATTAAGCATTCTCGTTACAATGGAAAGAGTTTGTCCTTGGAAAGCAAGGCGACTGCAGTTCATATGGAGAAGTTGATCACACCAATTGAAGGGGGATGGGAGTTACAGTGAGAAATTTCTTGATCAATAGTTTCTCAGGAGATATTTTCAATCCCGCAATGACATGCATATCGTTGTGTCACTGACATATTGTCTGTTTCTGGGAGTTGTCACATAGCCTCCAAATTTCTCTATTTTGACTTAGTTTTTTACAAGAGGAAGCTCATGTAGGGTAACCCACTACCAATACTCTCACGTTACATCAAATCACACTATGTAGTGTAGGCCAAAACTTCAGTTGGTTGGAAGTTGCAAGTCGCCAAGGGAACTATCGTACTAAAATGTGACCTTCCTTATTGACCAAAGTGCAACCATCCCTATGTGATTAAGACCACCTACAAGTTGCAAAATCGCAATGGAGAACCTCATTGATGTGACCTACAGGTGCAACTTGCCTACCATGCGACTTTGTGACTTCTCCGAGTTTGACCTTCTTCAAATCGCATTTCCCAAATGCAACATTTGTCCCTGCCACATCTCCCTAGGGTGTACGATCATATTTTTGTGTTCCATCCATGCACCAAAGGCACGATAATGTATTTATATATATGTGGGTGCCCACATAATGCATTAGTTGCATGCTTCATCGTTGTGAACAAAACACATGCTTGAAACATTAAAACCACATGACAATACATGGGATATAGAAATTTCAAGATATAGTGTTTGATAGTAGTGCATCCATCATTGTTACAGTAGTCATGAAACTGCCAAAAAACATGGCACCTAGGTATGCGTGTGGTTAACACTAAGCATTGTAAAAGAAACCATGACTAAAAGGATTTCCTAACGATATACACACATTGCATATTGTGGTTTGTTCCATCATGTCTAACTGTTGCATGGGTCTTCAAAGAACTTGCTCCATTGCTTGTGAAAGACTCCATTAGCTAATTATTTCACTGACACTCTTAGAAGAGAATGGTTTTAAGAATATTCTACTCTTTGTGTCATTCTACACAGTTTCTTGCCTTCTGCTATATTTTCATTTCTCATGATGTGCAACACAGTTGACACCATGGTGGATGAATAGAAAATATCATGATTTAGATGAGAAATGTTGTCATTTCTTTGCATCCTAAGTGATCCTGGAGGATAAGCTCACACAATTTCACCTCCCAATGGCGACTTAAGCTAAGTCACACCTTCTAAATGCGACTTACATAATCTTAATGCCACTGGGTCAAAAAATTGCAAATGGTAACCATGGAGAGAAATGGGAAATACGATCAATATGCAAGTTGTGATTACGTGGCATCTAGAAAGTCACGTCTCCCAAGGTCCCAAAGTCACATAGAAAAGCCATAGGTAAGTCACCATGGGGTGCGACTTGCACTAAAACACAACCATGAGACCCCCTCCAAATGATGAAATGCGACCTTGCTATGTGGCTTTTCACCTCCTATGATTTACATTTGTAGAGTTTCCAAGAGATAAATGGGGAGAAACATCAATAAAAGATTTGTCTATGATTCCTGCTTGTTTAGCTAGGTTACTTGTGAAGCAACATGAAGTAGGCCTTAATACTTTAAAGAATGTTATGAACACATAATTCTTATTTGATACCTTTTGATGGGATAGTTGGCGATGATTTTGTAAGCATACCCATGTTTCCCATATTAACCACCCACAGTGATATTTGTGGGTTAAGTGCTTGTGCATCTTTCTGTATGGATGATATAGAAGTTGCAGAGGAAAATAAACTAAAAAGGGAGTGGTGTATATCCACATTAAATAATTCTAGCTTACTTGCTTATTTGTCCTTTGAGGATTTTGCGACTATGGAACATCTGAGTGTTGTTAGTGATGAAAAACACAACAAAATGCGTAAATATGTGGGCAACTATTAGAATGATGATAGTGGATCTCCACATCCTGCAGGGAATATCATGGCAAGTTGTTGTGCGATTATGTTTAGCAACGATTTTTGGAGAATAAAAGACATTTAAAGATAGGGTCAGTGACGAAACCCAATACTTTTAGTGGAAAATGTTTTACAACAATAGAGCATGGATGGATGCAAGTAAGGCATAATAGAAGATAGTTCAACAGTTCATGCAAGTTTGCATGGTTTCACAATAGCATTGGCAACAAGAACCCTAGGGTTTCTTGGAACCTCTTTCATTATCCTCACAACCTATCTTCTATCAATATGTAAATATTTCTCATCACAACACCAACAACATTGCTGAGATTCGTTTGTGCATGTAACACTCGTCGGACAAGAGAAAGCGGTGAGGAAGCTCAAGATTCATGAGGGTAGGTAAACAGTCGGCTCAACTCTATAAATTTTTCCTCCTACCTCATTGAAAAGGACTTCAACACTTGAGATTGGACTAGTAGTAGATAGTTGATCTATGCTTGAGAGCTAGATGCACTTAGCTCTTAGTAGCTAGCATAGTGAGTTGTAGTGAGGCTAGGGTTTTTGCATTGGACAATGGTATGAGCAACCCATGTTCCATTATTGGGGTTTGAAAAATAACAAGATTTGTACTTGAATTTGCAGCAACATTAATAAGAGGTTTTCATGTTTGGAACTGATTAACATGCTTACTCATGGTGGCTATATTGGTTGTCTGATTTTTCACTGTATTTGTATGTGTGCTTTTATACACACAATATGTTATGAACCATGTTGTCACTCACTGCATTGTGGGTTTCAATTGGTCATGGTTGCCTAGGAGCAGTGAAGTTTGGATCCACTTTCCTAGGCCACAAAAGATCTCAGAGCTTGATCAGGCCCCTCCAGTGCCTAGTGCTCAGAAAGAGCTTTCTAATGGTATATAAAAGTCCAAAAACAGATTCTTGGATCACAAGTTAGAGCATGTTGAAGATTGCCTTGGAAAGCCTCGAAAACCTAGAAAATGGCTAAGTATGAGGGAAAATCAGTTGTCACAGTAGTCTCGCAGTCACAAAAAACTCCAAAACTTGCGGGGGCCGACCTTGCGATATAATGTGAAATCATCGGGGGAGGGTCGAAAAGGGTTGAAAAGGGTTAACAAAGGAAAGCATGAAAAAAACAAGGTGGGTGACCCCCACTCTCTTTCCTCCACATGGCGTAATCCCGCACTCCCACAATATTGCATCCCACATCCCAGCAACCCTACAGTCCTGCAGCTTAGCATATCGGCAGATCAGCGAGTTCTAAACTTAAAAGACCTTGCAGGGGTTGATTTTGCGGTATAATGTAACATCACCGGGGGAGGCAGAAAAATGTTAACAAAGGGAACACAAAGCAAAACAAGAGCGAGCAACCCCCCTTCTCTCTCCTCCATGTGGTGCAATCCTGCATGCCCACCATCCCGCATCCCGCAATATCGACAAATCGGTGGGGTATTCATTCCAAGACCATGTGGGGGCCAGTTCTGCGGTATAGTGTAAAAGTTCAGGGAAAGGACAAGATTCATTAACAAAGGAAATTCTTGCCAAACCAAGGTGGACAACTCCCTTTCTCTCTCCTCCACGTGGTAGTATGGAGGGTGATGTGGCTGTACGGGAGACACATGTCACTCAGTTTCAATATTTTTAGGGGTAAAATGTGGTCATTCCAGGGTGTGATGTGTCACTAATCATAGGGCAACACGTGGCAGTGATGACATCACCCTGCAGATCGGCGATCACAACTGTTAAGGGGAAAATCTAAAGGTAAAAGGCCATCAAGCACCGGGATTCAAGATTCCAAGTAACAAAGGGAAAATCCCCCCCCCGGATGTGATAAGTTATTACAACATGATCTATAAGGATCTCACGTCCAGACTATCAGCCCGCAATAACGAAAAAGATAAAGGGTCCCCCTCTTCTGCGGTGAGATTCCGATGTCTTAGGTGGGCCCGATCTCACAGATCGATGATCACAATGTCTAGGGAAGAATCTTAAGGTCAAAGCACTATGAAGCATCGATATGCGAGATTTTGCGATGATGAGCCCCATAAATGGGTAATTATATGGGCTCATTTTGCCTCCTAACATAGTTTAATCAACCATTCTCTTAGCTTATTGCATGTTTTTTTATTATATCTATGCTTATGGAGTGATTTGGGTTGGTTATGATGCCATGGAGTCTAATATGTGTTTAATGCATATTTTTGTTGAATTTTGAAGGCAAAGTCAAAGATTTAATGGACAATTGGAAAAAATAATTTGAAGTGGACAAAGGAGAGGATTTATAGGAGGGTATCCCCTTGATTTAAGACTCCCCACTTCGAATTCTCCTTCATGCAGCTTGGAGCACAAACAACCACATCAATGCACTAGGAGGTAGCTGAGCAAGTGGAGGATAACTTTTATTTATCTCAAGTTTTGGGAGCCAGGCCTCCCTGATTTTAAGGAAGTTGTTGGGAGCTTCAGTTGTATAAGTAGAGAGGCCTAGGGGCTCATTAGGGAGTTGGTCAAATTTTTGAATTTTTGTTGTAGCTCTGCTCTACTCAACTTCGAGCTTACTTTCGCTAACAGTTTCATGTAATCCTATTATTATTTTGATAATAAAGATGAGATCCTTTTTGAGCTAGCACTAAGTTACCTTAGAGGGCTGAAGCTCTTGGGTTAAGGTCCAATCCAAGTAGCCAAGCTCCTCTTGTTTGTATTTATATGCTTTGTTTCAGTTTATGAGTTAGTTGATGTTAGATAAATTTCTTTCTTGGTTAAGAATAGGTTGCTTTTGGTTATTTAGAAGGTTGTTTCCATTTGATTTTTCTGCAGCAGGTTGAACAATGATAGAAAGAAGATACAAAAGGCCATCAATAGAGTCTTGGCCTCCTTTCCTCCCCTTGGGACCATGAACTAAGGCCAAGACCATCTTGCTGCCACAAAAACACAGATTTTCCTTCCCCATAGGATTTCTAGTGTTGCAGATTGTTAGAAGGTTAATGCTTTGCTTTAGATCTCTTTCACCATGCTCATTTTTGTCTTTGCAATAAGTTTCCTTCCCTGCTTTCTCTCATTATAGCATTTTTCAGCACTCCTTTCCATAGTTCATAATTTAGATTAGCTTGATGCAAAATTCTGGTTTTTTGATGTACTTAGTCTCCTTGCTTTCTAGATCTCATTTTTTGACTTTCAGTTCTTTTGTAGCAAATCTCATCTCACAACAGTTTAGCCTATCAACAATTGCATTCTCTCCTTGATCTATGCCCTATCGTTCGCCCAAAGTTCACCTCAAATCTGCCCTATTTTTCTGTGTTTTTCCATAGGATATCCTCCTCTGTCCCGACCATGTTTTCCTCTCCTAGCAATCCTTGGTGAACCCCAGGCACCTTAACACATCACCCTAGCCTTCAGCTACCCTTTCCACCCACTCCCACACCTTCAAAACCTTCAAAACTGCTCTCAGCATCCTGCTGTAGACCTCCTGTACACCTCCTGTAGATCCCTTGTAGCCTCCTGTAGATTTTCCTGTAGGCTTCCTTTTGAAGTCCGATTGTGGGAAAAGCCTCCAAAAGGCCACTTGAGACCTCCTAGGACCCATCCACACCATCCTACACCTCTGCAAATCCCAAATTTGCCCTCCATCGCCACCTAATCGCTGCCACATTCACAAACAAATAAATTACATGCATGACAATTTCACATAAAAATACATAAAAATCCAAAAAGATGTTTTTTCTCATTTCCTTCTAGAAATAGCTTGAGTAGATGTTGTTTACTTCCTTGAGTAGGTAATGACATTCATTTCATGGTTTTCATGTTTCTTTTTGCAAAAGTTGGATTAGTTGGTTAAGTAGGGTTTGCTAGGTTTACTTTACATTTCAGTCTTCTTTTCTTTTCTGCAAGTAGAGTAGCCTCTGTAGAGTAAGCTTTCCTTTCTTTCATCACATATAGAGCTTCTTCTAGAATCTATAGAATTTTTCTTGAGCTCCTAGTGATCTTGCGCCAACTGACCAATTGACAGCCTGCAGTAAGAACTAGTACTTGTGCATACAGCGCTGTCGCTTCCAAGTTTGTTATTAACTACCGGGTTGATAAAAGTAAAGTAGGAAACCCAAGAGTTGCAGCATTATTGCTGCAATATTGGTGCTCACCACTTTTTGGTGCTGTTTCCAGGGAAGCGTCAGAGTATTTTGTGATTACTACTTTCTTCTATTTTCTATCGCACATTCTGCTAAGTAGTTTATTTCAGCAAAAGTAGAGTAGTTGTTTCTTTCAGTTTCTGCATTTCCCTGCTTTCATTTTCAATTCTGCAATTTCCATTTCAGCAAAAGTAGATTAGTCATTTCCTTGTTTTCAGTTCTACATTTCATTTGCTTTCATTTTCAATTCTGCAAATTTCATTTCAGCAACTTCATTTCAACAAAAGTGGATTAGTCATTTCCTTGCTTTCAGTTCTGCATTTCATTTACTTTCCTTTTCAGTTCTGCAATTTCATTTCAGCAAGTTCATTTCAGTTAGTTGCAATTTGTTTGTTCAATTAATTTCAGTTTTACAGGTACAATCAGTGAAAAAACAAAAACCAGCCAAAAATATTTCATTTCATGTGTCGTAGGAATAAAGATAATTCAGGAAAATTCTTGCCCAACACCCCCACTACATCACATAACCAACCTTCTCTCTTCTTTGGTGGCAGTGATCAAGAAGAACCTTTAGGTGAACAACCAGAGGAATTTGAAGAACCTATAGGGGAAGAAGAAGAAGAAAACATCCCTCCTGAGCCAATGGCTGAAAACAAAAATGCTAGGGGGAAAGGAGAGAGAATAGAGGGCACCTTTTCCATTCGAGAAACCAATGGGGACACCAAAATGAAAAATATCAGTCCTTCACCCCTACCTCACTTCCATGGTTTGACTACAGAAGATCCTGACACCTTGTTTGAGTTTGTTGTCCTCTATCGAACCTATGACTATGCAGAAGATGAGCAAAAGTTGAAACTATTCCCTTCTACTCTCAAGGATGCAGCATTGCGCTGGTTCATGGGGTTACGTGGCAATAGCATCACAACTTGGGCTCAGATGCACCAGGCCTTTAATAACAAATATCGAGACTACTATAGGTCAAAAGACACCAAAGAAGAAGTCTTACGAATGACCATGGGAAGTGATGAATCCTTGGAAGATTATGAAGAGAGGTTCCAACTCAATTAAAAAGGGTCAGGTGCACACTTGACACTGAATCTCTGAAGTTGGTCTTGCTCAGAGGTATTCCGGAAGACCTTCTAGACACCCTCCATCTACTGGACGAGGAAACATCTACCAACTACCTTATGAGGACATAAAGATTGTTTTTGGAAACCATTCTAGAGTAGTCAGAAAGAGAGGTAGAGGGAGTCAACCCATAGCCAGTACCTCCTCATCTAATTCATCCATTAAAGGTGAAATCAGAAACATGCTGGAAGACTTCAAGAGTGAGATGCTACAGACTCTTTCCATGCAAATGGATACCTTGCATATCAAAAGGAAACCAGAGGCAACAGAGAGGGCTTTGGCCATTTTTTGTCCTAGGTGCACCAGGAGGCATCCTAGGAACAAATGTCCATTGAACTCTATAGAGGTTTGTTTAGTTTGTGAAGAAGATCATTCTATGGAAGACTTCAAAAGTGAGATGCTACAGACTCTTTCCATGCAAATGGATACCTTGCATATCAAAAGGAAACCAGAGGCAACAGAGAGGGCTTTGGCCATTTTTTGTCCTAGGTGCACCAGGAGGCATCCTAGGAACGAATGTCCATTGAACTCTATAGAGGTTTGTTTAGTTTGTGAAGAAGATCATTCTACAAATAAGTGCCCTTCCTTGCGCGAACTTAAAGTTGTATACCAAGGGGCCGAAGGAGCCACTAAACCACTTTATTTCATGAACCAAAGTAGACCGCATGGGCCTAGACCATATCGGCATGGGATGCAAGGGACATCTCAGGCATATTACAACCCCAACCAAGTCACTTCCATACCTTCTTGGGGTCCTCTTGCTCGTCCTTCTTGGTCCATGCCTCCTCCTTGGTCCTTTCCATCTCAATATCATGCCCAACCAGCCACTCATTCATTTTCAATCCTATGCTCAGCACAATCCCAGTGGAATGCATCTCATCAGTGGTGGAGGCCCCAATACAACTCTCCTCCCACTCTTTTACCTCCACTACATGCTCAACCACAACCATTGCCTCCTGCTCCACCAAGGAAACCCCAAATGCCTACCCAGCCGAACCTAAACCCGAACAACAGATAAGCTTAGCAAGTATATAGTGGGAAACCGTCATGTCCAACTTATGTTGTGGAGATTCAGGAGATTAACCTGTGATCTAGGAAGGTTCTCCCAAATAGCCAGCCCCCACCTAGGGAGGTTGAGGAAGATAAAGAGGAAAGTGAACCTAAAGCAATTCCACCCTTTCCTGAGAGACTATCTAGGACAACACAGTCTACCCCAGAAGAAGCTGAACTTCTAGGAGAATTGAAACAACTATGTGTGAAGATACCACTTCTCCAAGCCATAAAAGATGTGCCTATATACAATAGGTTGATCAAAGAGAAGTGCTTTAGGAATCCAGGCAGTTGCAAGAGAGATGCCCTAACCACCAATGTCATAGGACAATTGTCTGACTTGATGTTGGGGTAGGTAATCTGCCCAAAATATCTAGACCCTGGAAGCCCAGTAGTTGATGTCCACATTAATGGAACCATGATCCCACATACCTTGATTGATTTGGAAGCTGCCATTAATGTGATGAAAAAGGACACCATGCTCAAACTTAACCTCCAGGGCTCCTTGAGGAAGACCACGACAATACTGTAGCTAGCAGACCACTCCACCGTGACCCTTGAAGGGATTGTGGAAGATGTGATGGTCTCCATTGATTCTTGGGAGTACCCTGCTGATTTCTTAGTTCTCCAGCTAAAGGCAAAGCTCACTGGGTATCCTCTCATCCTGGGAAGGCCCTGGTTGGCTACTACCGATGCCTACATCAGCTATTTGGCTGGGAACATGACCATCAATAACAGGCATATGTCCAAACAATTAATCCTATACCCTCCTACCCAACCTTTGCTAGAACATGATCTACCTCTCTGGTTGGAGGTGGAGGATGAGGATGAAGTCTATTCTGCACCACTTTGTGTATTAGAAACTGTCATGGGGGGGAAACGCAAGATGAGCATGATATCATTGCAAATTTAATTCAGAATCCATCCCCTCATACCTTGCCATTAGAAGATATAGTGAAAGAAACCCAAGGCAATCCCTTAACTGATCTCTGTGTGGCCGACCTGACCTCTCCCTGTGTTAAGAATATAGAGTTCAGCCCAGAAAGAACCTTGAAAATCAATCCATCCCTATCCACTTCCCACGAGAAGGAGTTGTGCAACTTATTGAGAAAAAATTTATATGCCTTCGCCTGGAGTTAAAAGGAGATGAAGGGAATGCACCCTTCAATATGTAGTCATCAAATATACATTAAGGAAGATTGCAAACCAGCCAAGCAACCTCAAAGGAAGATGAATCCAGCCCTTAAAGACATTGTTAAGGAAGAATTGCAAAAATTACTTGATGCAAGATTCATCTACCCCAACTCTGACAGTGACTGGGTCTCTCCTTTGGTGCTAGTGCCAAAGAAAAATGGTAAGTGTAGAATCTATGTCGATTATTGGGGATTGAGAAAAGCCACTAAAAAGGACCATTTTCCTTTGCCTTTCATAGATCAAGTGTTAGATGGTTTGGCGGGAAAAAAGTTTTTCTCCTTCCTAGATGGGTTTAGCGGGTACAATCAGATTCAAATCAGCGTGGAAGACCAAGATAAGACCACTTTCGCTTGTCCTTAAGGTACCTTTGCATACCAGGTCCTTCCTTTTGGTTTGTGTAATGCTCCAACCACTTTCCAGAGAGCAGTATTGAGTGTATTTTCTGAACTGGTTCATGATGCAGTGGAAATATATATGGATGATTTTACTCCTTATGGTTCTAACTTTCAGGAAGCTTTATCTAACCTAGGAAAAGTTTTGGACAAGTGTATTGAAATGAACCTATCCCTCAGTCTAGAAAAATGTGAATTTATGACTGAAGGGATTGTGCTAGGTCATGCAATATCTCAACAAGGACTGCAGGTGGACCCCAACAAAGTTTCCATCATCCAAAGGGTCAGAAGTTTCTTAGGCTTAGCTAGATATTACAAAAGATTCATTAAAGATTTCAGTAAGTTAGCCTCTCCGTTTTTTGGTCTTTTAGGAAAAGATGTTGAGTTCATATGGTCCAAAAACCGTCAAGAAGCTTTAGCTACCTTGAAGAGTAAACTTGTGACTGCCCCAATTTTGAGAGGCCCAAACTGGGCCCTACCTTTCCACATTCACAAATATGCCTCAAACAAAGCAATCAGAGCAAACTTAGGACAAGTTGATGAAAATTTACCTTATGCCATATACTTTATAAGCAAAAATTTGTCAAGGCAGAGTTAAACTACACGGTAACCAAGAAGGAACTCCTAGTTGTATTGCATTCCTTAAACAAATTCAAACATTATATCACAGGCTATCAAACATTTGTGCACACTGATAATGCTGCAATTAGATATTTAATGAACAAACCGGATGTAAATGGTCACATTATTAGATGGTTGCTTTTACTGCAGTAGTTTGATTTGACCATTGTTGATAACCTGGTAAAGAAAATGTTGTTGCTGACTTTTTGTTTAGAGTAAATTTTCCTACAAGTGAAGAAGGAATGGTGGATGATCAAATTCTAGATGAACACCTATTTTCTATCTCAGTATACTCTCCATGGTTTAATGATATAGCAAACTACTTGGTTTCAGCATAGTTTCCACCACACCTGTGCTCGAAGGAGAAGAGCAAGATCGTGAGGAAAAGTGTCATTTCACCTGGATTGGGGGAAATCTCTTCAAACTTGGCCCAGATCAGATCTTGAGAAGATGTGTCAGGGAGGATGAAGTTTTTGACATTCTCCTGACCTATCATGATGGGCCTTGTGGAGGCTATTTTGCAATAAAGAGGACTACCTTCAAAATATTGCAAGCAGGCTACTATTGGCCCACTCTTCATCAAGATGTGAGGATATATACAAGCCAATGTGATCATTGTCAAAGGATGGGGAAACCTACTCCAAAGGATGAGATGCCCATGCAGCCTCAAGTGATCTTTGAGCCATTTGAGAAGTGGGGCATGGACTTTGTGGGTCCTATCAACCCTCCTTCAAAATAGAAGCAATACATCATTGTGTGCACCAATTATCTGACAAAATGGGCATAAACAAAAGCAATCAAAGCAGCAATAGAGGAAAAAGTAGCTGATTTTTTGAGAGAGAACATATTCTATAAGTTCGGGTATCCAAGAGAACTGGTCACAGATCAAGGTAGTCAGTTCACTTCCAATTTGATTGAAGACCTGCTCACACATCATAAAATCAAGCACATGACTTCCACCCCTTACCATCCCCAAGCCAATGGGTAGGTGGAAGTCACTAACAGAGATTGGGAAGGAATTCTGACCAAGGTAGTGAGCAACAACAGAAAAGATTGGGCGGATAGATTAGTTGAGGCTACCTGGGCCTCCAACACAACATGGAAGACCACCACAGGGTTCACACCCTATGAACTGGTCTATGGGAAGAAGGCTTTGCTGTCAATAGAATTTGAATACAATACATTAAAGATGGCATCTCAGTTGAACCTAGACCTCAGCCATGCACAGAGGGAAAGACTACTCCAACTCAATGGATTGGATGAACAAAGATT
>APFE030147761.1:0-10046 GCA_000404065.3 Pinus taeda
TAGGGTCGATGTATATTACCATACTAGATCACACGTAAAGTTTCGTGGAATTTGGCTAGGTCTAGGTAGTTTTTTTTAATAGTTAAAATTTCCCGCAAAACGGGATTTTTTAATTATTTTTTGTATAAAGGCATAAATAAGTGGCATTAGGAGATGCCTGGGGCGTATGACCAGTCAAAATTCATCCTCAGAGGCCCAGCATTCTCCTAGGGCCTACTTTGGGGGTCAAAAAATAACTCAGAGTCCCTCAAAAGGCAAATTTTCCAGTGACAGTGGCAAAAAATGAAGAAAAATTCAAAAAAATAAATAATTGGAAAATTTAAAAAAAAAAAAATTCAGTCAAAATAAGTCAAATTTTGACATGGAGATTAAGCAGATGATCAAAGGTGACGTGGCAAGCAATGTGGGGCCCACATCAAGTCAAAATTTCAGAAAGTCAAAGTCAAAGTCAAAGTCAAAGTCAAAGTCAAAGTCATGAGGCAAATGGAATTTCAAGCTTTGATTTAATTTTTGACTTTGGAAAAATTATAAGGTAAAGGTTTAATTGCATTGGGCCCACCATATGTATAATTAGCACATGGCCAAAATTAAAAGCCGTACAGCAATCCGTACGATTTCCGTACGTCCGTACGGCAGCCACCCTCATCAAGTCAAAATGTATGTTGAAGATTTAGCTGATAACGTGGGCATATAAAGTTAACGGAGGCCAGCATTTACAGTTTAAATGAATATTCGATGCAGCTACCTCAGCCAGCACAAACAAACAACTCAGCCGTACAGTCCGTACGGCAGTCAGAAAACAGTTAACGCAGGCCAGTATTTACGGTGGGCCCAGTTTGCAAAGGTAACACGGAGCCCAGTCAACAAGTCAACAACCGTACATATTATTCAGCAAATAAAAATCCGTACGTACGGCAGCTCAGCATATTTCAAGTTAATATTGGCAGCCAATTAACACACAGTAAACAGCAAGTTACAGGCAGTTATTCCAGCAGTTCAACATGTTCAGTCAACAGCTGTTTCATCAGCAGTTATCTTCAGTCAAGCAGCAGTTCATGGCAGCCACATGTTTATCCTAGAGCAGTTAGCTTCACATTGGGATTGTCATCAAGCCACTTGTCATTTCATTTCTTCATTGGGATCTTCACCGTATTGCCATTTGTCATTGGGAATTTGCCTTGGGATTGTCTCCCGTTTTCCTATTTAATGAGCCTTGGGCTCTTATTGTATCATCATAGAACGAGCTATTGGGCTGGCGGAGACTCTGCCGGATTGTGTATTCAGCATTCTTATTAATAATAAAAGTCTTTGGGGTTAGCAGCTTCTCGTGTGGTGCATGTCTTGGTATATGAGGTATACTTGTATCGTTTAATGTTCATGTGATTTTCATTTTGCTTTCTAGTTGTTTTTCATTTTGCCTGAAGGCACTATTGTCTAGGGAGGAGAGATCTGCAGCTATCTCAGATCTCTTCTGGGCTTGGTATATCTTGTACGCTTGTTGTAGCTTGTCCATTCTCGGTTGAATGACAAGCTCAACTTGGTCTCTATATGCCAAGTTCCTTTTTGCACTAACAATTCGTTCGCAAGTGTTTTCTGTGTTCTCAAGCGACAGGTTTGCCAGCTCTGTTGGAGGGCGAGGACTTCTTCGACGGGAATAGTCACCTCCCAGGATACCAAGGATCCCACATGCTGTTCAAGCCATCAAGCTCTTAAGACACCAAAAAAAAGGATTTACGCAAGAGGGAAGTACCCTGATCTCTTAGCTTCGTTTCTATTTTGAAAGTCAAAGCAAATTTTCCCTTTTCATTTAAAAGCGTTCGTTTCCATTTTGAGCATAAAAAGAAGTACAAACAAAAATATTTTCATTTCCGAAATAACAACGTTATAAAGCACTGGTCATTTGTGTGGTACATGTTCATCGTATGGTTAATGGCTATTGTTTATATTTCGTTTTGATTTTAGATCTCAGATTGACAATCTTATTTAACTCAAATAATCCTCCTAGAACTTTTCATCTTAGCTTTAGGCGTAACTCTCCATTTAGGGACCACCCCCCTTAGCTAGCCTAGGAGATAGCTAAAACGGAGAGAGTTGGGATCAGTGTGACAGCCCCTTCTCTGAGTTCCCTGCCACCAACCACACCTTGTGGGGTTGAAGGCTTTTCTCGCTAACTGTGTAGGTAGGTGCGGGCGGCAGGGTCAACAGGACCCACGTGGGGTCCAAGGGAGCAAGCATAAATTGGATGAAGTGAGCAGCATTGAGGGCCTTTTGATCATTTGAAGAATTTCATTGTTGCTTTGGTTGTTTAGCTAAGCTACAAAGTGATGTTCAGCACAAGAGCTTCCCAAGGAGCAAAGCTCATCCCTCTCTTCGGTGGACTTCGAGTGCCACCCTAGGAGGGCTTCCATTGCCCACATCGAATTGTCATTTTGTGGAGGAGAATTTGCAGTAGTATAGTCAGTCACACACCCATTTCAAACTGCGGATTGAAGGGACTGCGTCATCCTCACTCAAGGTTGCGCAGTCACTAGAGAGGGACTCTTGGTTGGAGGTTTAGCCGGGGGATTTGGGAGCTAGTTTGCGGAGAGATTATTGGGGGCCTGATTTGGTGAGGTTTCCAGTCTTGTGGCAGCAGGTTACAGTAGTTTCAGCTGCAGGCAGCGAGAACCAGCGTTGGAGGAGGGCCAATCCCCAAGGGTTCGAAATTGGCAATTCAAAACCAGGCAAAACCCTTTCTAGGTTTTTCTGGGTTTTTGGAGAGTAGTACATCCCCAAAGTTGCAGAAATTTCTGGGTTGTTTTGAGGGGGTAAATCAGAGACGGAAGTCAGCGAGCAGAGTAGTTCAAAGGGAACAATGCAGTGTTTTGGAGGCAACAAAGATTACATTAGTTGAGCACTATTATATCATCCACTTGATGCTTGTAGCTTGCCTTGTGCAAGCCCAGGTTCACTCCTTCCATCTCATATTGTACTCCAACAATTATAATTAATGAAAATTGGCCAATTTGGTGTTCTGGGCAAAACTTTTGTTTCCATGTGTGTTTACTGAGTAAATTTATGTACTGTAATTGTTGCATGTCTTTGTTATCCCTGTAAATTCCTACCTTGGAATATTATAGTGGTATCAGATCAGTTCTTGGCTAGAGTGGGGAACAAGAGCGGGTGATGCCACCAAGATACCAGGGACTGGTTTTCCAGAGAGGTCGTGCTAGAGGCAGAGGTAGGGGTCGAGGTAGAGAAGAGGGGCCAAACCCATTTTTAGACACCGAAGTGGATAACATCAGAGGCGGGATGGAGAAGCAGGAAGAGAATAAGCATCCCAGAGAAAGGAACACGGACGAGATCTTAGAGGAGCTACTGAGGGCCAACCAACATATGATGAGGCAAGGGTAGTTGATGATGGACATGATGCAGCAGGTGATGGCCCTGCAGATGGGTGGAAGGCTAGACGGAGAACCTCAAGGAGAAGGGGGTTCGAGAGTGGGAGGAGGTAGTCGTACCTATCAGCCTCCACACACCCCACAGCATGGGCAAGCTGACCTCCCACAATGCCTCATTTCATGGAGGAGGTTGAAGCAGAGAGAGAGTCAGACCTAGTTGCTGATTTGGTACATTCTGTCTCATCAGGCATTGATGAGTACGAGGGGTTGGATGGCCGGATCAAGAGGGTGATGTCTTTTGGAGAGTACATTCACCTCATGGAGAGGCGCGCTACTGGGGCTGGAGGCCACTATAGAGGAGGAGCATCCAACAAAGATGTGCAGAAGCTATCGGGGAAGATCACACTCCCAAATTTCGATGGGTCATCAAAGAGCTCAGCTAGGGCATGGATCTAGAAACTTGACACATGCTTTCACCTAAATCCCATGAGGGAAGCTGATGCCATACGCTTTTCCACCCTTCACTTGGAGGGTGATGCCCAGGAGTGGTGGTATCATGTGTTGATCATGTTGGGGCACCTTCACATCACCACTTATACGAAGTTCACTAGGAGATTGTTGGAGAGGTTTGAAAGGAAGGACCCGGAGCTACACTTCCAGGAGTTGGCCCTCTTGAGATAGATTGGCAGTGTAGAGGTCTACGTTACAAGTTCCAGAGACTTGTAGTGATGGTGACAGATATTTCAAAGGCACGACTGATCATGCTGTTTGTGGTGGGACTTGTTAAGCCTCTATGTGGCTGGGGGAGAGCTTACAAGCCTGCATCACTACATGATTGACCCGGGACATGATTGACGCAGTGCCCAAGAACCAGGCTTTTGTCCCCACAAGACCCACAGCTCCATCGGGGAACAGAGATGCGAGGCCACCACAGAGAGATGGAGGACATAGCTAGTTGGACAATGACACCTGGAGGGACCTCAGGAGGAGGAGGTTGTGCTTCACGTGCCAGGGGCCTTGGGCACCAGGGCACAAGTGTACCAAGGGCAAAGCCCATTTCATCGAGGTGTTCTCGAATAGTGAGCCTGAGGAGGAGGCCGAGGCAAGAGAGGAGCTTGGAGATGAGGGGGGACCATCAGTAGGAGGGCCACCACCACCACCGCCTAGAGGAGGGTCATTTGCCCCAATCGGGGGAGCCCTCGCTTCACTTCGAGGTGTGTCGAAGTATTTGACACTATGGATTAGGGGGATTGTACAAGGGCAACGTGTGTTAGTCCTGGTTGACAGTGGGGCCACCCACAATTTTATTGATGCCCAGATGGTGGAGCATAGGGGCATCCAGACAACTACATTTGAGGGGTTCTCAGTTTTGGTACCCAGAGACCGGACCATGCAGTGTACCAAGTATGTGCCTGGGTTGACCTTAAAGATTGGGAACTACTCACTCACTAACCATTTTTTTGTGGTTGATGTCCTAGACACCAATGTGGTGTTGGTTGTCCAATGGTTGCATGTGTTGGGGAAGGTCACGACTGATTGGCAGAAACTCGAGATGGAGTTCCAAGGTTCGGATGGGAAGCTGGTAATACTGAGGGGCATGCACTCTTATCCCCCTCAGACAGTTTCAGCCCATCAGATGCAGGCAAATCTGCGCCATGGAGATGTGGAGTGGGCAGTTGAGATACAAATTTCGGAGTTGGGGACAAAGACGCAGGTCATACATCTAGATATACTAGCCCTGTTGGAGAAGCACTAGGGGGTTTTTGGGGATGTCCCGACTCCCACCAGGTAGACCGCCAGACCGTGGATTTGAGCACACCATTGAGCTAGAGGAGGGGGTGAACGCAGTCATCACCACCCCTTAAAGGCACTTGAAGGCCTATAAGGATGAGATAGAGCGGGCCACTCAGGAGTTGTTGAGGTTGGGGCACATAAGGCCTAGCTCGAGTCCATTTGCTTCTTCCGTGGTGCTGGTGAAGAAGAAAGATGGGACATTGTGCATGTGCATAGACTACTGGGCTCTCAATAAAAAGACCTTGAAGAATAGGTACCTCATCCCATGCATAGATGAGCTGATGGACAAGCTTAGGGGAGCTAAATACTTCTCTAATATAGATCTACGCTCAGGGTGCCATCAGATTCACATGAGGGAGTAGGATATTCTGAAGACTGCCTTTCCCTGCCACTACAGACACTTTTAGTTCTTAGTGATGCCCTTTGGGCTAACCAATGCTCCGGCCACATTCCAGTCCTGTATGAATCACGTGTTTCGTAGACAGCTGAGACGCTTTATTCTAGTCTTCTTTGACGACATACTCATTTACATCAGAACATGGGAGGAGCATCTTCAACGTTTGGAGGAGGTGCTCCACATACTTGAGGAGCAACAACTGTATGCGAAGTTGTCCAAATGTGAGTTTGGGCTAACAAAGATGTTGTACTTGGGGCATGTGATTGGGGAGATGGAGTGAAGGTCCATCAGGAGAAGATTCGGGCAATTCTAAATTGGCCCACACCTAGGAATGTGACGGAGCTGAGGGGTTTCCTGGGCATTTGTACGTACTACCAGAGATTTGTGAGAGGGTTCTCACAGCTTGCAGCACCCCTCACGGATTTGACGAAGAGGGGAGCTTTTGGGTGGATTTCGCACGGCCATTTGTGTTGGAGTGTGATGCGTACGGTGAAGGGATTGGGGCTGTTTTGACACAGGGGGGCCATCCTATTGCGTTTGAGAGCAGGAAATTGCAGTCTCACAAGCGGTTGTACTCTGTGTACGACAAGGAGATGTTGGCAGTGATGCATGCCTGGCCAAATTCAGGCAGTATTTAGTGGGAAACCGATTCAAAGTGAAGATGGATCACAACAGTCTTCGCTTCCTCCTTGAGCGACAGTCCTTAGAGGAGAGGCAGCAAAAATGGGTGAGTAAGCTCTAGGCTTACGACTTTGAGATAGACTATGTGAAGGGAAAACACAATGTGGTAGCTAATGCCCTCTCTAGGAGACCCGCAGCTCTATCTCTAATGGATGTCACATAGGATTGGAAGGCTCAACTATTGGTTGAGTACTCCAAGGATAGACAGGCCTGCGACATTTTGGATGGCATGCACCGAGATGACCGATTCAGGGTGATGGACGATGTGATCTACTACAAGGACCGTATTTATTTAGTGCCAAGTTCTCAGCTGAAGGAGAGGATCATGCAGGCAACCCATGATTCTCCACTAGCAGGGCACCCAGGTTTCCTCAAGACATACCATATCGTCAGGGAGAATTTCTCCTGGCATGGTCTTAAAGGAGATGTGCTGAAACATGTGAGAGAGTGCATGGATTGCCAGAGGAACAAGGTGGAGTTGAGTCACTCAGCCGGTTTGCTACAACCGTTCCCCATTCCAGAGAGGAAGTGGGAGAGCATATCCATGGATTTCATCACGGGACTTCCAGCTGCATAGGGGCGGGACTGCATCTATGTGGTGGTCGATAGATTGACCAAGTTCGCCCACTTCTTTTCTATCCCAACGAGATCTTCAGCCTCCCAGGTGGCTAAGTTGTTCTTTCGGGAGGTTTTCTTGTTACATGGTCTCCCCAAGACCATTGTGAGTGACAGGGACAACATTCTTGAATGGGGTGATAGAAGAAAAGGTATATATTGAACAGCCAGAAGGTTTCGAAACATATGAAAAGAGAACTCATGTGTGCAGGTTGAAGAAAGCCTTGTACAGGCTAAAACAAGCACCCAGAGCTTGGTATGGTCGAATTGACAGCTACTTACAGTAGTTGGGATTCATCAAAAGCGATGCCAATCCCAATCTTTATTATCTGCTAGTAGAAGGTGAGTCGTTGATTCTGGTATTGTATGTGGATGATCTATTTTTGATAGGATCATCCAAACTCATAGAGGATTGTATGATAGGATCATCCAAACTCATAGAGGATTGTAAGAAGAACCTGGAAACTGAGTTTGATATGAAGCATTTGGGGCTAATGCACTATTTTATGGGATTGGAAGTTTGGCAGCAGGATGGTGAGATCTTTCTTGGCCAAGGAAGATATGCATCAGAAATTTTGAAAAGATTCAGAATGTAGGATTGTCGACCTATGGCTACGCCTATGATTACCAATTGGAAGAAAATAGATGCTTCGAGGGACAAGGAAGTGGACCCTAGCTTATACAGACAACTCATTGGGTCACTTATGTATCTGATCAACACCAAGCTAGACTTATGTTGTGCTGTCTGTTGACCCTGCCGCCCGCACCTACCTACACAGTTAGCGAGAAAAGCCTTCAACCCCACAGGGTGTGGTTGGTGGCAGGGAACTCAGAGAAGGGGCTGTCACGCTGTTCCCAACTCTCTCCGTTTTAGCTATCTCCTAGGCTAGCTAAGGGGGGTGGTCCCTAAATGGAAAGTTAAGCCTAAAGCTAACATGAAAAGTTCTAGGAGGATTATTTAAGTAAATAAGATTGTCAATCTGAGATCTAAAATCAAAACGAAATATAAACAATAGCCATAAACCATACGATGAACATGTACCACACAAATGACCAGTGCCTTATAACGTTGTTATTTCGAAAATGAAAATATTTTTGTTTGTACTTCTTTTTATGCTCAAAATGGAAACGAATGCTTTTAAATGAAAAGGGAAAATTTGCTTTGATTTTCAAAATAGAAACGAAACTAAGAGATCAGGGTACTTCCCTCTTGCGTAAATCCTTTTTTTGGTGTCTTAAGAGCTTGATAGCTTGAACAGCATGCGGGATCCCTGGTATCCTGGGAGGTGACTATTCCCGTCGAAGAAGTCCTCGCCCTCCAACAGAGCTGGCAAACCTGTCGCTTGAGAACACAGAAAACACTTGCAAACGAATTGTTAGTGCAAAAAGGAACTTGGCATATAGAGACCAAGTTGAGCTTGTCATTCAACCGAGAACGGACAAGCTACAACAAGCGTACAAGATATACCAAGCCCAGAAGAGATCTGAGATAGCTGCAGATCTCTCCTCCCTAGACAATAGTGCCTTCAGGCAAAATGAAAAACAACTAGAAAGCGAGATGAAAATCACATGAACATTAAACGATACAAGTATACCTCATATACCAAGACATGCACCACACGAGAAGCTGCTAACCCCAAAGACTTTTATTATTAATAAGAATGTTGAATACACAATCCGGCAGAGTCTCCGCCAGCCCAATAGCTCGTTCTATATGATACAATAAGAGCCCAAGGCTCATATAAATAGGAAAATGGGAGACAATCCCAAGGCAAATTCCCAATGACAAATGGCAATAAGGTGAAGATCCCAATGAAGAAATGACATGACAAGTGGCTTGATGACAATCCCAATGTGAAGATAACTGCTCCTGATTTCCACGTGGCTGCCTTTGAACTGCTGCTTGACTGAAAACAACTGCTTGTAATAAATTCGTATTTGGCTGCCTTTTAATTTGATGTGCATGCCCACGTTTTGCTGTAGATGAGCATGAGTTAACTGCTGTTCTAAATGCCTGTAAACTGCTGTTTATTTGGCTGCCAATGAACTGTTGATAAACTGCTGTTTCGTATTGCTGACTGGCTGCTGTCTATCCGTTGCCATGCTGCCCACCGTAAATTAATTCTCCCTTACGGACCTTGCTGGATAATGCTGCCCACGTATTTATTTTTTTGTTTGCTGAGTTAAACTTTGCTGAAATAATATTCAACGTAAAGCTATTTGACTGCCAGCGTGGATATCAAACCTGTGTTGACTTAAGATGGGCTGCCGTACGGACAGCGTACGGACTGTTTTCTTCTTCCTTTTTTTTAATTTGCTGAGGTGGCTTTCCATTGGGCAGTCAATGTTTAAACCTGGCCCACGTATATGCTGATTTGTAAATCCATGTCACCATTCCATTGATTTTTTGATTTGCTGAGGGATGTTTGCCGTACGGACGTACGGAAATCGTACGGACTGTTTTATTTGACCATGTGCAAAAATGTTGGGCCAAAGTGGGGTCCCATTATAATTTATCAACCTTATAATAATTCAAATTTAAATCAAAGTTATACTTTTTGAAAATTCCATGAACTCAAACTTTGACTTTGACTTTGACTTTGACCTTTGACTTTGACTTTGACTTTGACTTTGACTTTTTGAAACTTTGACTTGATGTGGGCCCCACATTGATGGCCACATCATCCTTGATCATCTGCTTAATCTCCATGTCAAAATTTGACTTATTTTGACTTTGGAAAATTTTTTAAATTTTCCCAATTATTCATTTTTTTTGAATTTTTTCTTCATTTTTGCCACTGTCACTGGAAAAATTGCCTTTTAAGGGACTATGAATCATTTTTTGACCCCCAAAGTAGGCTCTAGGAGAATGCTGGGCCTCTGAGGATGAATTTTGACTGGTCATACGCCCCAGACATCTCCTAAGGCCACTTATTTATGCCTTTACACAAAAAATAATTAAAAAATCCCGTTTTGCGGGAAATTTTAAACTATTAAAAAATCCTACTTAGACCTAGCCAAATTCCACGAAACTTTTTGTGTGATCTAGTATGGTAATATACATCGACCCTAGACACTAAGATGTGTCAGGGGCTCAATTTTCAAACCGTCACCTCGGCTTTGGGGTGTGCACGAGTGAAAAAATCCAGAAAATTATCCGCCTCTGAAAAAGAAGGGAA
>APFE030147761.1:11851-45475 GCA_000404065.3 Pinus taeda
ATGTTCTATCTGCACTTTACTTTATGTATATGTGATTGCTAATCTGTGGAATATAATAAGAAAAAGAAGTAAACTGTTATAAGCATAGAACATACAATAACCTAACAAAAACTCTCCAGAAATCTTAATTAAAATATGAATCCACTTGCTTCAGATTTAATAGTGAAACCCTTATAGAAATTTGCAAATCTAAAAGTTTTTGGAACCCTTATAAATTTTCCATATTAAAATAAAAATTAAATTTAAACCCCTGGACTGCAAAAAGCTAATTAATATTCCTGCAAAATGATGTTGATGAACCCTAGAGATCCAAATCTTACCCTCCAGGGCCTAGATCTAGAATCTATACAGATTTCTCCTTCAGATTTGTAGCATCAAGGCAACAATAAAACACCCAAACGATATATACAAAAACCCAGAAAAACCCAAGTTAGAAAACTAAAAATAATTACAAATCTATGTACATGAACTGCAGATCTATCAGATCTAGGAGTGTGAGTCCAACTGCGCTCCCAGATCTATTACTCTGAGGCTCTCAATAGCCACCTCTATCAATTTAGCACAGAAAAAATAAAAAAATTTAAAGTTTAAAGGAGGTGCGGAGCTCAAAACCCTTCATGCATCTACCATTAAAAATATCTTATGATAAGTCTGGGATCAAATTAAGCTGGACTCTTCAGAAAACACAGATTGGGAGTTAGTTGGTCCAACTGAGAACTTCCCCAAATGCCCGATGATCTAAAAATCAAAACTTTCCTGCAAAACTCAATTCAACCATCAACATAGAGCGAGAAAACAATAATAAAATTTAGATAAATAGAGTTACCTGCTATTATATTCAAAACGTAAATTATCGTTCAAACCCTATCGACTGAACAAGATACCTATACTCAAATCACTCTTGTGAAAGCTACATCAATGGCTAAAAATGAAATCTATGCATGAAAACGACACATCTTACAGTGTTTCCACGAAGAGTAACACCAGCAGAAATCAACCCCAAAGGCTTTCTTTATTGTTCATAAAAAGATTACAAGAGAGATTTTCGCTTAGCACATGATCAAAAGATTGGATGGATTAATTGACAAATGACCTCCTATTTAAAGATAAATCCTCGAATGGCTAGTTCGAGTGACCCTCGTGAAAGCAATCTCGACCATTGATGAGGATCAAAATTCCTTTTAATCTTATCTGTCGAAATTTTAAAATCTTGACGAAATTCGAGTTTTTCAATTAAATGCATTTTAATTAATTCAAAAATTAAAATTTTGAATTAATTTCCTCAAAATTTTGACTTTGACTTAACCCTAGGGACCAAAGGCTTAAAATTTAGGAAAATAATTAATTTACCTTAGTCCCTAGACCTCTTAAAATTTAATTTTTGAAGACCAACGAATTTTGCCTTCGGAGAATTTAAATTTACCTAGGACCTAGAATTAATTAAATTTCTGGCTTAGGATTTTAATTAATTTTGGCCAGAAAATTTAATTAATTAACCTACGAGGGGATAAATAATTTTTCTAACCCTCAAGACACTTTACATCATGATTTTTACATCTCAAGAGGGAAAACCCATTTGCAAAAGACCCTCATAGACTAACCAATTCTTCGACACAAATATAATCTAGCAGATCAAACAATTTGTAATAAAATAACCTAACCAAATAGTTGGGATTATTCCCAAATCACTTTTACATGGACTCAATCTAGAAGACTAGGACTCCCCTAAGATCCCAGTGACAAAATCCATTCCGGCTTTGGGGTAAGGTTGAAGGAAAACTCTGCCGACCATCCAAGAATGGATTGGTGGGGCAAAAAACCTCCCAGAATGTAAATCGTTACCAGAAAAGTAGGTTTACCTAGGTAATTACATACACGACATGGATCGGCTGAGATTGTTTTCATTACACATGCAGAATGGGTTTACATTATAAGATGATGATAGCTGGACGACACTAACACATCGATTAGGCACTATCCCTTTTGCAAAAAAAGGGGTGTACTGCTATGAGTTGTTGATAGTGGACACGTAGTGGTCAACACATAGGATGCTTTATCTTCTATATCCATTTGGAAGTGACAATAGATTTGTCACTAGGTCTAGGAACAATCTCCTAGACATCATTCTTCATAATGGGCTGGTATTCTTCCTGCATTGCATTCCTCCATTTTTTATGTTTAGCTGCATCTTCATACGAGGGGGGTTCAACTTCAATGTGTTTAGTCATATAGGCTACATAACGAGAATACCTCTTAGGTCTTTTACTTTCTCTAAAGGTTTCTTTTGCAGTGTGACCTTCTGCTTCTTGTAGAGTTGTTCTCAACTAGGCAGGCCTCTCACGAATTTCAGGACCAACAACTCGCTGCGCAGGTTCACTAGTGTTGATTTTTTGGTAGCATCAGATATGCTCTGGCCATGAAAATTGGTGGAGGCTAAGGCACATGAGATCTCCAAGACCCAGAAATCATTTGGGGAAATTCCGTCCGGATGGAGAGATATTAAAATAATTAATATTTTTAATGAGGTCCTAAGTCTAAACTTAGGAAAATTAAAATATTAATGTGTATTAATATAATATGGGTGAGAAAGTTCTAAAGAACGAGAATCAAGTCAGATCTAATCTTAGCCATTGATTAGAGGCTTAATCTCAGCTGTTGAATTGTCAACAAGAAAAGTATAAGAGGAGGTTGAGGGTCAGTTGGAGATATGCCAAGTTGATCTCTCAAATTGATTTTCTCGAGCAGGGTTTGCTGAGAAATCGAGTTAGTGATCTGTTGTAGCAAGGGGCAATTCGGCAGGAGGCTGGGAATACATATCAAAGAGGCAGAGAGACAGCGCAGAGCCTAGCAACGCTGATGTAGAGGCAATGAAAGGTGACGCAGAGGCTTAGAGGGCCAGCATAGAGGACATAGGAGGCCAAGAAGCTAACACAGGCATATGCAAAGGCTAGAAGAGTTGACACTGGGCTGAAGGAGTTGCATTGTTGTGTTTTCATGGGGCAAGCTGAGAGGCAGACACAAAGCCATAGAGGCAGGTGCAGTCCTAGTAGGGTGACGCGGTTTCAGAGGGAAGCTTGGAGTAGCTTTCACTGTCCAACTGAGAAACAATCAAAGTCACTGTGGGACTCATCATCCGGTTGTTGATCAGCCAAAATATTTGTCTCCGGAGCAAGGTACTTCTGCCAAGGAAAATCTCTGAAGGGTGAGCCATTTCTAGCACCCTAGTTGTATTCAAAAAATTGCATAATAATAAAAACCCTCATATTTGTTGCACCGACTTTCCTGCACTGGTTTTTCCCGGGGACAGATGTCCAAAAATAACGGTGTCCCTTGTGTTATTGTCTCAATTATTTCAGTTGTTGATCGGTATACATGTGAAGGTTGCATTTTTGTTTATTTCAGTATTATATTAATAAATAAATTGATAATGGGAAGAAAAAGTAGGAGATAATAAACTAGATAATGCAGTAGGGATTTTTGATGTGTCAGACTTAGAAATTTCCACATTGTATCAAAGCGATTGCAGATCACAGGAGGACTGAAGACACTAGCAGAAATTTGAAAATTTGCAACAGACGCAACTGTCTCGAGAGACAACATTGTTCCTAAGCAGAAGCAGCAAGAGAAGAGGGGAGGCAGAGCCTGCGTCAACAGTTCTAGCCAAGGGAAGGGCCAACACAGAGGTAGAGTGAGGCAAAAGAGGCTCACGGAGAGCCACGCCATCCTGCTCAGCTAGGTAGGATTGACGCAGTTGGCTGGAGGAGCAGATTCTACCTTTGTCGAGATTGCATAGAGCCTGAAAGGCTCAATTTCTTTAGTTGTCGAGGCTTGGGGAGCTGTGGGCAGATTGTGATTTGAGGATCTGGTGGGACGCAGTTTCTGTCGATACAGAACAATGTCTAAGGAGATAGAACCAAGGTAGAGGGAATCACTACCTTGACAGATTTCTTGCCAACCAATCCAGATTCGAGTTGTGTTTGCAAGGAGGATTGGAGAGGAGCGATTCAACAGCTGGCCAGAAGATTTCCAGGAGGGAAATCAGGACTCAGAGGGAGATTTCCAGGAGGGGAGTCGAGACTCAGAGGGAGTCCAGAAGAGGAGTTGAAATGGAAGTGAATGAATTGAGGGATCAGGATAGGTTGGACGGAGCTTCCAACTTTGTGATCTGGAAGGCTAGGATCCTGGCAGTCTTGGATCGACATTGCATTAAGGACTTTGCCTTGAAAGTAGTGGCTATCCTAGTTGAACCACTTGAGAATGAGAAGTATGAGGAGGCAATGGCGAGGGCGAAGTGCATGATCCTAGACGGAGTTAAAGATCATGTCATACCACATATTTATGAGACGAACGCATCAAAGGAGATGTTGGACACCTTGACCACCTTATACTAGGGCTCTTTAGTGTAGCGAAAGATGATATTGGAGAATCAACTAAGGTCATATCAGATGCATAAGGGAGAGCAGATAGATCCATTCCTTCTCAGGTTGCAGGAGATTCACAACCAGCTTACTTCTGTGGGGTCTACGCTGGATCTAGAGTTTATGGTCAGGACTGCCTGAATGCAGTCTCCGAGGAGTGGGAGACATTTGTCCAAAGTATTTTGGGCAGGGCTACTCTTCCTAGTTGGTAAGAGATGTGGAAAGCTCTTCAACAGGAAGAGATCAAGAGGTTGACCAATGCAGGGAGTATTGGTAAGGGAGTTCGAGTCAAGAAAGAGGGAGAGGAGGATGCAGCTCAAGCATCTACGGGACAACAGGGGGTTTAGAAGAGGAAGAAGAAGGACATCTCCAAGGTCAAGTGCTTCTATTGTGGGGAGCTGGGACATTATTCATCTCAGTGCCCCAGGAAGAAAGGCAAGGGAGAAGCTTTCGATTCAAAGGCAGCTCTAGCTAAGGCGGAGAAAGAGGGCGAGACTGATGATGATTGTGCCATGAGTGCTCATGCGCCTCTAGAGAAGAGGTGGGGTGACATCGAGTTGTAGTCAGGAGGACTACATGCTAGGGGCAAGATCCTTGAGGTGCCCAAACTCTTGGATCACATTCGACTATGGGAGCCCTTAACGACAATAGCATGATGACAGGTGTCAGGTGGAGCAAAGTGTGGTGGAGCAGCAAGGCAGGGCTAGAGTGCAGAACTCTGTAGCAATGCAATGGAGGTTGCAGCAGTGTGAGAGGCACAAAGGTGTTTGCAGCAGTGCAGTGTCAGCAGAGAAAGCACAGGGTTGCAGCAAAGGTAGCTTCAGCATCACGAGGCTTCCAGACTGACTAGGATGTCAGTATTTGGGTGAAGCCAGTTACTTACTTGTCGGTAACTGAGTTGCATTGCAACAGTTTGCAGTGGCAGTGCTATGGGCAGCATGATACAACATGTTGAGAGGGCGCTGTAGTACAGATGTGGCAGTGTCATGGGCAGCAAGAGAGGAAGCAGCAGTCCAGTGGATGTAAGGCAGCAGGCCAAGCATCAGCGCAGGTACCAATGTGGAGGATCAATGTGATGTTTCTATGATGAAGCATTACTGGAGCACATTCCTCACTAAGAGGGAGTGTTGACTTTTGGTAGCATCGGATGTGCTCTAGCCATGAAAATTGGTGGAGAGGCTAAGGCACATGAGATCTCCAAGACCCAGAAATCGTTTTGGGAAATTCCACCTGGATGGAGAGAGATTAAAATAATTAATATTTTTAATGAGGCCCCAAGTCTAAACTTTAGAAAATTAAAATATTGATGTGTATTAATATAATATGGGTGAGAAAGTTCTAAATAACGAGGATAAATTCAGATCTAATCTTGGTCGTTAATTAGAGACTTAATCTCGGTCGTTGAATCATCAATAGAAAAAGTATAAGAGGAGGCTTGAGGGTCAATTGGAGATACACCAAGTTGATCAGTCAATTCGATTTTCTTGGGCAAGGTTTGTTGAGAAATTTAGTTAGTGATTTGTTGCAGCAAAGGGGCAGTTCAACAGGAGGCCGGGAATACATATCAGAGAGGCAGAGAGACAATGTAGAGCCTAGTAAGGCTGACGCAGAGGCAGCTAAAGCTAACGCAGGGGCTTAAAGGGCCAGTGCAGAGGATGCAGGAGGCCAAGAAGTTGACACAGAGCTAACGTAGGCAAATGCAGAGGCTAGCAGAGCTGACGCTGAGCTAAAGGAACTGCGCTGTGGTGTTTTCGTGGGGCAGACTGAGAGATGAGAGTCAGACGTAGAGCCATAGAGACATACCCAGTTCCATAGAGAAGCTTGGAGCAGCTTTTGCTGTCCAGCTGAGGAATAGTCGAAATCACTATGGGACTCATCATCCGGTTGCTGATCAACCAGAATATTTGTATCCGGAGCAAGGTACTTTTGCCAAGGAAAATCTCTGAAGGGTGAGCCATTTCTAGCACCCTAGTTTGTATTCAGAAAACTGCATAATAATAAAAACCCTCATATCTGTTGCACCGGTTTTCCCGCATTGGTTTTTTCAGGGGACAATTGTCCAAAAATAATGGTGTCCCTTGTGTTATTGTCTCAGTTATTTCAGTTTTTGATCTATATATGTGTGAAGGCTGCATTTGTATTTATTTCGGTATTTATATTAATAAATAACTTGTTAATGGGAAGAACAAGTAGGAGATAATAAACTAGATAATGCAGTGGAGATTTCTGATTTGTCAGACTTAGAAATTTCTACAACTAGGACCTTCAACATCTTCTTGAGTTGATGTGGGATCTTGACCATTGTTGTTCCTAAAGATATCCTCAAAAATGGGTACCTGTACTTCATTGGAATCGACTGGAATATCTTTGGATCTCTTGTAAACTATATTTTCATCGAAGATGATATCCATGCTTACTTCAAAACACTGATCCTCTATAATGTAGATTTTGTACACTCTTGATAAAGCACTATAGCCAGCAAAGATGCCCTTCATACTGGCAGGATCCAACTTCTTCCTTTTGTCCTTTGGAATATGTAAATATAAATAGGACATCCAAATATTCAAAGATGATCTACACTGGGCTTCTTTCTTGTAAATGCTTCTTCCGGAGTCATGTTGTTGAGAATCTTATAACGACTTTGATTCCGCAAATAGACAACTATTGCCAATGCTTCTCCCCATAGGAATTGAGTGAGATCTTGATCATCTAGCATTGCTCTAACACATTCTTCAATTGTTCTGTTCCTTTCAACTACACCATTCTTTTTAGGATTATAAGGAACAATTAGCTCCCTCTTAATCCCTGCTTCCTTGCAAAATGCTCTTAGCTCTTTGGAGGTATATTCTCCACCATTGTCAGACCATAGGGTCTTGATCTTCCTTTCTATCAGATTTTCTACTTCATTCTTGAATTCTTGGAATTCCTCAAATACTTCACCTTTATTCGTGAGAAGGTATAACCATGTCTTCCTTGAGAAATCATCAATGAATGTCACATAATATTGATGACCTCCAAGAGACTTTACTGCCATAGGACCACACATGTAAGAGTGTATAAGATCTAAGGTTTCTTTTGATCTGGTATCACTTCTTGCAAAGGGCTTCTTTACATTCTTTCCTAGAGCATATCCCTTACAAATTCCTTCATGTTGTTCCTTTAATTCAGGGATACCATTGACCATTTGATTTAGAGATGGCAAAACCTTGTATTGAAGATGTCCATATCTTCTATGCCATAATTCAAAAGGACTAAAATCTAAGTGGAGTAGGGCTTGAGGGAGAGGAGTAAGTAGTCTATACAAGGTTCCCTCACGAATCCCAATCACCCTAGCATGATCAATACTAGAGTCCTTTCCCCAAATGAAAACTTTGCCATCAACAAAAGTAATCCTATCACCTTTATCTTCTAGACATGAAATAGAAAGTAGATTTTTCTTCAAACCTGAAACATATAGTATATTATTGAGATGAATGCTCTCACAGGTCTCTAGCTCCAATGAAGTAGATCCAATTCCTTTCACTGGATAGCTCTTCTTGTCTCCAAGTTCGACTGAATGAGAAGAGGTTCCTTTTGACATGTTTTGAAGTTGACTGCTTCACCTGTCATATGTTTGGAAACTCCACTGTCTATAACCCATACATTATCATCCTTGCAAGTGCCTAAGAAAGAGGAGAAGAAACTTCCATCCATCACTTCTTTTGCTAGCTTGGAGATGATTGTCAAGATGCTTTCTTTGATAGTCATAATGAGGTTCCCAAGAAACTTGAAACCCTTCATAATCCTTGCCATTGAGAGAGTGCCAACTAAGGTGTGATGTTCAGTCTCCTTCTTGCACCTTAGATCTGATTCCATGTTGGAAAATTAAGAATCTTGTATATTATGTTTGACTTTCCTTACTTGATAATTATGTGTCATGTTAGTTGCCCTTTTATTACTTTATTTCTTATTCATCAAGCAATTACCAAAACAATGAAGATCACAAAGAGAAAGTAGTAGTACACAAGATATAGGCTCCAAGCAAGGGAAAAACCCAGAAAGAATACTTCTCTTCTTATAGAATTTGTTCAAAATGAGACTTCCAAGACCCAAGACCAAAGCTAAAATTCCTCCCAAGCACCAAGCCAATCCAATGACAAGATCTCTTTCAAACGAATCAAACTCTCACCAAGTCAGCAAAGATCAAACCTAGTCAAAGCAGCTTCAATTTAGAGTTTCAGCCCCTGTAATTCGCACAAAAACCATAGATAGCTTTGCACATGTGGGTAGAAAAGAGAGTTTTCCCAAGAGATCTTCCTTCCTTTGACTTCTCCTTCGTCTCCTTCTTGCCTTTCTCGCTCTTCTTCCTTCTTTGCTATTGTAGATCGAACTTGCTTGAGTGAGTGTGTCAGTCGAAGTCCTTCTTATTTATAGCCTTTTGAGGGGGTCGAATAGGCCTCTTTAGGCCGACTTGTCCTTGTTAGGGATGACTTGGTCTTGGAGGATAATTTTGCTTTCTTGACTCGAAAATAATTATTTTCTTTTGTTACAATGAGTTCAAATGGTACTATAACACATGACAAAAATTCTTCTTTGATCTAGAAAGCCCTAGAAGCATGAAGAACATGCTTTGACCTAGACTTGAGCATGGACCCATTCTTTTACAAATAAAAAATTGCTTTTTCTTTTTATACAAAATATACAATGTCATGTTTACGAAGGTCATTATGAAGACTGAAACTAGTTGCATTCTCCAACAAACCTGACTAGCATCATCGAGTGTGCAGACTTCATTATGGAAAGATTGCAACCATTGCAAGGTTTAGTGTGAAAATCTCCAACGAACTAAGAATCGGACACAATGAATGAAACTTCCCACATTTGACGTACTTTGGGAATTAAATGAAGCGTACTCCATCTGTCCTGAGCCAAGCTCACCATGATGAATACTACCCAAGTGTCCTTTGCAACATAGTTCTCCATGACGACAACACGCCTCCATAAACGCATATTTAATGTGAGTCCATTATAGTGCACTACCAAAGAAAGGAAGAAAATTGGCTCAGAAACCAATGCTTACCTTTCCCCAATAGCAATTTAATGCTCATTTGATAAATATTAAGGGATATGTTTGATAATAGAATCAACATTGTCAATCTTTAAAATTCCTTGTTCTAGTTGCACACCTAGATTAGCCAAGGTGTCGACTTCCTTGTTGAGGTTTCTCTTAATGTGAAAGAATTCGATCCAGTCATATTTGTCCATAGATAGTTTGATTCGATGCAGGATAGAGGGGAGTATCTGCTCATTATTTCCTTGGAGTTTAATGTCTTGTTGAATCACTGTCATAGAGTCTCCAAAAACTGATAATTGATGAACATCCTTTGGAAAAAGCCAATTCCAAACCCTGCCATAATGCAAGAAATTCTTCCTGGTTATTTGTTGAGATTCCTAGCCCCCAAGCGAATTGAATCACTCTTTCTTCATCGGGGCGAATGACAACCCCTCCCACTCCAGCCTCCCGATACATCTTCAATAACTTTAATAAACAACTCACCCATATATTTTGTGTCCTTGTATTTTCCAAGAGCATCTGTTGCCTTCAAGAAAATGGTCCATTCAAGGAACACACCATGAAGTTGATGAGTGAATGGTGTGTTGCATCTGTCCATCCATTAGAAACAATTCTAACCCCAGATGATGCCCATGCTGATTTAATAGGGCATGCATTTTATCCACCTACGTCTTTGCGTTAACCAACAATGTGGTTCAAAGTTTCTTTGAACTAGGAGGCACATAACCCAATGGAGCACCTTGAGCTAGAGATCAAAACATCTCAATAAATAAATGTGACTGTGCAACATTAAATGATATAAGTAGAGATAGAAAAAAAAAAGCCAATAATAAGACCAATCTCTTCTTGCCTCTCTTGCTGAAATATCTTGCCCATTGGACCAAGTGCTGTCCTTTTTGTTGCTTGACCTGCACCTCTCTGAAACTCCCAAATGGATGATGGATTTTCCTCAAGAATGCAAGAAGATCCTCATTCTTGTCTTTATTAGATGATGCAGCCATCATTGCCACACCAACATCGTTTTCTCTTTCTACTTCTTTCCTTTTAGATGCACTCACTCTTGGACATGCTCCAAGTCCACAAGATGTGCCCAACAAATGCCTTTTCACACAGAAATAGGTGCTCTTGAATTGGTGGTTGCAAATGCTGCATGTCCAAAGAAAATTGCCTCCTCCCTGGCCCTTGATGTCTTGTAACATACTACCACAAGGGATATTTTGGTTCTTGAGCCTGCTGTCTTGCTAAAAGGATGTTTCTCTCAACATTTGAAGCTGCTGTTGCAGCCCCACTTCCAACAGTTGGAATACTTGCAGACCCTGATGAAATTGAAAGAGGGGGGGCATTATCAATCGGGGCATTCCTCCCCTTCTTTTGCCCCTTTCCTGCTGCCCTTGATTGAGCCATGATTGCTATGACTATAAAGAAAAAATTGGACTGCTGTAAGGCTGTGCATGTAAACAAAAACAGAATGGCAGACTGTTGTAGGAAAACTAAAAAAATTGGAAGGGAAATCCACTTACCTGCACCTGTAATCTCCTCTAGAACTCGTCTTTCTCCTTTTCAGGTCTTCCACATGCTCCTACAGCTCCAAAACAGCAAACAAAAGTGAGGGAAATAGGACTGAAACAGAATTTTAGAGTGCATGGGGGTCATTTCACGTGGGACACGTGTCATGAAATCAGGACACGAATTTGGCACATGCCTGACACATGTCAAATTCATGTCCCTTGCTTTGGATGCAAGTCAAACTCGTGTTGGGTACGTGTCATCAACGTGTCATGTCACTTAGACTGACACATGATATTATCATAGTGCAAATATGACATGTGATGTGCTAAGTTCTTTGTGCCTAGAACTGGAGTCAATACAAGACAATTAAATATCATGTATATTTGTAAACAAGTTGCTGTCTTACAGTCCAACAGTTTCAAAAAAGTATCATACATTAATCTCTCTCTCTGTACACACCCACATGCACAACATCGTTGTGAAGAACAACTCAAACATAGCACAAACATTTATCCTTTCAACATTAATTATATATTATATCATTACCCTAGGCAGGACCTGACCACACTCTGGGTATCCTTTTATTTGTTATTTGGGTGTCATCTTGTGCATATAATTTTTCGAGTTTATTTTCAGATATATATTTCGGCCTTAGAAGTTTTGTTGGTATGATCAAACGTTATTCTCTTGGGTTCAGTCTTTGTAATGAATTCTCTCCTCCCCTTGATTTTCAGAGTAATCTTTGTCTCTCTTTCCTATTATATTTTGAAGATGCCCCTATAATGGCACTTGTGACATTGAAATTTGAATGTTACTAGTATTGGTCAATCCCTGAAAGTGTTCTTGTTAGCCAACAATGGACCTTGTTTCTTTGATAAGTATATCTTGCAATAGAATAAGTGTGTTGAAGTATCCTTGGGATGTAATCTGACTCCTGACAAGATATATATTACCAGTAACCCATTTCACTTGTTTGTCAGGTGGTACTTTGCTATCTATCAACGCTGTTAAAATAAACCCTATAAATCATTACATGTGCTCCATCTGTATTTATATTTTCTTCTGGTAATGTCATTTATTTGTCTGTTTGAGTTAAATGATGGTCATAGAGTATTAATATAGTGCAACTGTTTATCTACTGACAAGGTATCTGTCTATATATTTAACATTTTAAGTTTGATGATAGTGATATATGTCCATTCATCAATCTCTCTTCTGACTAAAATGGTGTATCCTTACCAGGTGTTGGAAGAAGAGTTGAACAGGTGCTCTTTTGCAAGATTTTTCTGTTTCCATTTCTGACTACGATATCCCTTCAAAATGTTGGGTTTGTGGAAGTACTCATTGAAAATACAAGGGAACAATGAATGCTTCTCTTACGAAAATTGCCTATGGTGTAAAATCTGTAAAATATAGAAAATTAATCTTGTCAGTTCATGTCGAACCTCCTTTTAACATACACTGATATGCACCAATCAAATTTTCCATCGTCACTGAATTTTGATCCTGGGAAAAAAATGAAGCTTGAGGAATAAAATTCCCTTCCAAAGGTCTAGTTGCATTGTGAAGACAACTCTGTGATGAGGCTACTGGCAATTAATGCTTTATCACTTGAAATGGTTTAATCTTCCAGCAAAATGCAACTTTCGAGTGAGTGATGCTTGATTATGTTGAATGCTCCAATTTGAACTCTTTTTTAATCAGTGAGCTTATTGGCAAGTATTTGCTTTGATATTGTTTATGGCTGTTTTCAGTGATAATAATTTTTCTTATTTGTCAGAGGTGACAATTAATTTGAAGTAGAAGAGTCTCACTGTGTAAAAAAATGTTTCTATACTTGTTGTTGCTGCAATTTTTTGATTAGTTATTGTAAGAATTACCTGCAATTTAAAATTTCATTTGTAGTTTCTTTGTATGTGCACGTTTGTGTGAGACTTTAGTTATGGGTATTCGATTTTCATCTCAATCTTAGCAACTATGTTAAATGTACTTTCCTTATTTCTGGAGGTACCATTTGGATCCATGGCAGTTCTTATTGTAAGCAAGTGCCATGTGAATTGATGGCAAAGACAATAGAACTTAGAAAGTATATAACCTTCTGTATATTAGAAAGGTGTTAACCAACAGTTCCACAGAGAACTTAGATAACACGGGGCCTTCTATTCTGATAAGCCCTGGCCTTTTGCTAGTTAATGAGATGGGATTGTTGAGAGGGAAAAGGGGGTGGTGTGATGGATTTAGTTGGAAGTTTCAGCACAAGAGTAGGGCTATTGTAGTTTGTTGTGGTGGCTATGGGCTACATGATGATGTCTAGGATTGTTGTGTCAAGATGAAGATTCAAGCCTGCAGTTGACGTTGCTTCGATGCATATAGGTGGTGTGTTGCATTGTTGTGCATTGGATGGACGATGGTGGGTATTTCATCATGTAGCCTATGTTTGTTGTTACATTGGTCAGTTCAAGTTGTCTTTTTAGATGATGAAGGAATTGTAGGTGTTACAACAAAATCCAGCACCCACAAGTGATATAAAGTCCTAAGCATCAAGGAGCTAGTTTTGTGCACTGAAGAAGGCTATCTACTGTCACTGCAGTAGCTCTTCCTCACACCTTTGGTTGGCTTTTCTCCAATTCAAAGGGGGTTTCGCTAAAGAGAGGATTGCGGAAGTTTATAGAGTGGAGGCTCAAGGTGATTTTGTGAAAAGTTAGTCTAAACAAAACAAATGGTTGTAGTAAAAGTGGAATAAATCACTGTTATGGGAAATGAATATGAAGGTTGAAACCCCTAAATCAAAAGCCTAATCACGTTTTGTGCAAATAGAGTCACGGGGGCATGGATCAAAGATGGCAAGTGCATGGAATTGTAAGGCAATAGGGGCTGTAGTGCATGCCACAAATCAATCTTAGCTAAGACTAGAGGTGCTACACTCGAGCATTTGTCATAAATGTGATGTTATGTTTGTATAGCAAAAATTGAGTTTAATATATGACAGGCTAATATAACAACACTAGAAGTAACAGAGGTGAACCCTCACATAACTCTATCCCAACAGAGCATGGTTTATTATATAGGCAATCACAACATGCTAAAAGTGTTCCTAATACAAAATCAACACATAAAATACAAGTGCACAATAATGCCTCACAATCAGATGAAAATATACCTCCAATTCTTCATTATGCTCTAACACATGAGGTGTACAAATGAAGTCGAAGGGGAAAGCTCCTCAATCCCCAAATTCTCAACCACAACCATAAAAAATTAAGGGAGAAAAACCATATATAGGTTTGAGCTCAATCTTCAATTAAAACGTAATTGTTTTTGTAGATCTTTCCGTTCTTCAATGAATATAATAAAATATTAATCTTTTACTCTCCTCAACAAGCTCCTTCCTAAAAGTATCAGTGAGTTGTTGGGATCTACTCTTTTCTCCAAGAAATAATAAGAAAACTAACCTCTTTCCAAGGAAAACAATATGGTAGAGTTTCATTTAATTTCACTAGAAATTTCAACAATAATAAAATAATGAGTTAGCTATATGCACATAGTAAAATATATAGTTAGCAATATGCACTTCAAAAGATAGCCACGAGTAACAAACTCAAATATGCAATTAACCTCCAAGGTGGGCCTCCATCAAAATTTTCAATAAAATTGATCCATTACATGCACATGTTATTCATGAATATGAACAACTCCATGGTATGTGAGACTACCAATATATTCAAGGTGATGAAGAGAGATGACTCAATGCACATGAATGGTCCCGACATCTCCAATGATAAATAAACTTGGTTCTTTGAATAGGATAGGACAATTCTGTGATGTATGTTGTCATACAACTCATAAAGAGAGGTTGTATATTCTCCATAAATCTTGGGATGTTTCCATTATCAACTAAGTAAGTCATATAATAAAAAGTTGTGGCTCTTCTAAGTTATTGGTGTTGAAAAATGTAACTAGTGTTGGTCTTCATAATTGTATTTTGTATCATGACTTGATGTAATCATTGTATTTGTCAGAAGAAAAGAAAAGAAAATATTTATTCTGTAAAAGAAAAATTATTTATTGTAAATAGGTTTCCTGCTCATGGTTTTGGTCCTAGGTCAAGTACGCCATTGTGTGCTTTAGGGTTTGTACAACGAGTCAAGTCAAAGTCTTGATGTAAAGTCCTTGGAGGGCTCATGTATCAATGTAAATAAATTATTTTTATGTCATGGAAAGGTTTAGAAACCACCCAAGAGATTAGGTCGGCTAGTCCTAAAGGTCATCCTAGAAGAGGCTTGAAGACCCATCCTAAAGGCTATATATTGAAGAGATTTCATCCTTCATTTACACACCTATGCATTTGACCTTCTCAAGGAGATTTGAAGAAAAACATAAGTGCGAAAGGAAGAAAGAAGGTCAACGAAGGAGGAAGAGCTCATATGATCTTGTTTTTTGTTAAATTCTCTTTTTCTTGACAACTAAATTTCTAAGGAAGGTTAGAGATCCAAATTTGTGAAGAAAGGAGCAGATCTTATCTTTGTGGGTGGATGGCTTGGTCTCTTGGTGGATGGTCTAGTGTCTTGGCCTTGGAAGTCTTCATTAAAAGAAACTCTACAAGGAATTCTTTGGATGTTCCCCTTTTGAGGGGTTTTGCCCTGGCTTGGAGTCTATCTATGGTGTCTTTATTGTTTGCATTGTGATATTGTTTGGCATTTATTTTGATGATGAAAAGACACAATAATGTTAATGATGAAGTAACTATGTATCACAAGTGAATATCAATATTTAGAGAAATCAATTAATAATCTAACCCTAATGAATGCCCTGGATTCCTCAACAATTGGTATATTTGGCTAGCTTCTTGTTCGATATACTTTTAGTGTTATAGTGGCAACCACAAGATTGTACTCCAATATAGTACCGATTGACCATGGCAAAAAATTACTCCTTTACATCACCAATTCATTGTGGCAAAAAATTACTCTAATACGTCACCAATTCACCATGGAAAAAAATTACTCCAATACATCACCAATTCACCATGGTTATGACTCTCTCCGTAGTCAGTGTAGTCCCACATCTCATGTTACAATTGATTCAAAAGTTGAAGTAGTAGCCAACACAACTTGTGGACTTGGAATAATGGCCCAATCCAACAAAAATGGTTCCATAAATGAAGACGGCTCCATAATAAACATCGCCTTTATAATAATGAATAATAAGGATGGTGACAACCATGTCAACTTGTCTTGTATATGCAAGAGCTCAAGTCATAGTCAAGAAAGTGAGGAATTGTCCAGGGGACTATGCTTCAACCAACAAAGAAATTCAATGTCACTGTATTTGTGTTGCATGACACCCCATTGAGTAAGTGGACGACTCGCGATTTCGTCATGTCTCTAATAGAGTATAAGGCAACATACAATTTGAGGACCCACGACTTCACTTCAAAGGCAACACAAAGAAATAATAACAAGTGGCCCGATCTAATAGATTTAAATTTAAATGACATTTGTGTGAACATACGTACCATCAAACTTCTATCATGGCCCTTTCCATTGTACCAGTGGGAAAGATAAAGTTCATGGCTTCCTGAAATGAATGAAGGGGACGATCCACCTAGCATGACCTTAAGTTCATGGCTTCCTCACTGAATGAAGGGGCAATCCACCTAGCATGAAATAATTTTTAATTCACCTTTTATGTCCCAGTATAATAGTATAAGGTAAGGGGTTAATACAGGGGATGTTCCATTACACAAAACATTATAAACTGCCTTTAATATAGCTTTGGTGTAATGAAGATATAGTTTAAGGGATAAAGAGAGTGGTTCCATTAAACTAATAATAAATGGATTCCACATATGCGTCAACAAAGTGTATATTGCAAAAATATTTTGTTTCTTGCATAAATATTTTGTATCGTGAAAATGAAAGTAGCATCTCCTAATAAACCACAACATAAGTCAAAATTATATGTAAATGTTAAGATAAACAACATAATTATGAATTGTCCATTAATGATATATCTTAACATCAAGGCTTATACCTAGTATGTATATGAACTTTTTTTAGAGGTCCAAGAATATAAAGTATGAATGATATATTTTAACTTCACGACTTATACCTTGTATGTATATGAGTTATTTTTTAAGTCTAAGCATATAAGGTTAGTAAGGACATAATCTTTAGTATGAAGAAACCCATAATTATCAACTATAAACTCATAACCCTAAATCTTTGTCAACCAAAACATATGTAACTATGAAGAACTGAATAGCAAGCATAATCACCCAGCGAACCATGGAGAAGTGACTCTTTCAATCAAAGATTTGCATCGAGTGATCCAATGCAATGAAGATAAGGGGCTCCATCAAAATGAACCTCCACCCTTCAAACCAACATCAAATCTCCATCAATATAATGAAAGTCACAAAGTGGAACCTCATACAATATAGGGTATAATTGGAAGAATGTGGGGTTTGTGATTTCCCTTTAAGATGTATGGGGAATGAGTGGAAGTTGGTCTATTGCAAACTATTCTTGCATTATGGTTATGTGGTTGTGGAAAGGAATGCAACACTCAAGGATGAGATTCAAGCTCATACCTTGGGGATATGTCCTCAAAGGATGTGTAAGAAGCAAATGAAAGGAATACTTGAGAATGAATTTATGATTTAGTAGGAGGAGATCAAGGTATTTACATCACTAATTATGAAGCAAATAGTTTAAGGTATTTCAATCTCTATTTATGAAGAAATAATTTAAGGGTATTTCAATCACTATTTATGAAGAAATAGTTTAAGGAGAAAATCTACGTGAAAAGAAGTTGAAATGTTCAACGTTTTAGGTGAACATTCCACCCATCATCAAAGGACAAGAAGCAAAATTCATTAGGGGAAGAAGGAAATAGGCCCAACCAATTTATAAGGAGCACATTTGGAAAGAGGTGTTAGGAAATATTTAATTAAAGTATTATTTTGAAAACATTTTTTTTCAAAAAATAATAATTTAATAATAATAACATTATTATTATAATATAAAAATATTACATTAATGATTATTGAAGATAATAATATTATATATTGATGTTAATAATAAAATATTATAAAGTAGTGTTATTGTTCTAATGTATTAATAAAAATCTAAAGAATATTAAAATATTATTAATATTATCATAATATATAATATGTTGGGTTATGTTATATTTTTTCCACGGCTAACCCACGTAGTTAACCAGGTTGTTAGAAGGGGGGTGGAGGCTCCCCTTTCGTTGCGCCGATTGTGTAGCAGGGGGAGTCATAAGGGGTTTGAAGGGTGCAGGTAACCCCACTCTATGGGGTCTGCCCTGAAAATTTTTGGTTTTGGATCCTATATTAGGTTGGCGGACCTACTTATGGTTTTGTGCATGTTTTTCACACATGGTTTTGGATGCGATGGTTTTCGATCCATGGTATTGGATGTTTCGGCATGTATAGAAAAATCAAACTAGTAGTCCCGGTTTTGGGATCCAGGGGAAAATATGTGTATATGTGCTTTATGTGTTATGCTCTTGCATTATTTATTTTGTGTTTTAGAATTTTTATGCAAGTAATTTCTATACGAGTTTAAAACCGACATTTGGTGTCAAAGTTGTTTTGGCTTCAAGGGGACATCTTTGTTGCTGAGGGGTTTCGCTCGGGCCTGTGGTAGATCCTGTTCAGTGGGAGATCTGCGAGATCGATTCTAGTGGTGAAAGAAAATTGTGAGCTGTGGAAAGATAGAAATCGAGAAATTTAATGGCTAGAGTTTTGAGTTGTGGAAACTCAAAATAGAGGATCTGTTGGTGGATAAAGATCAGTGGATCGTGGTAGATCCGAGTACTAAACCAACGGGAGTGTCCAATGAAGAATGAAAGAAGTTGGATTGGAAGACAAAGAGCACAATACGATTGTGTGTCTCAGATTCAGTATTGCTGAATGTATCAGGGAAAGTTACGGTGAAGACTTTGTGGGACAAGTTAGTGACTTTGTACCAATCTAAGTCTCTGGTGAATAAATTGTTCTTGCTAAAAAAACTGTATAACCTGAGGATAAAAGATGGAGACTCGGTGACAGAGCATCTAAACGCATTTAATACTGTGGTAAGTCAGTTAGCATCTATTGATATTAAAATTTCAGATGAAGATAAGTGCATCAATTTGTTGTATTCTCTACCAGATTTGTGGAATAGTCTAGTTATTGCAATAGGTAGCAATGCAATTGCCTTGCAATTTGATGAAATAGTCTCATCCTTGCTGATGGAGGAGATGAGACGGAAAAATATGGAGAGCCAGAATGGTGATGCCTTGTCTGTACGAGTACGGTCCCAAAACATAAACAAAAATAAGTCATCTAGTGGGATATCTAAATATAGAGGGAGATCTAAATCTCCAGGAAAACCTGAAAAGGTGGTGTGTTGGAAATGTGGAAAGGAAGGGCACGAAAAAAGGGACTGTAAATCTAAAGCTCCTGATAAAGGAAAGGGATCTGACGATGCTCCTTCTGCAGAGGCAAAAACCACCTCAAATGAAGGTGGGGATGTGTACTTGGCTTCTTTAAGTACACATGTAGATCATGAGGCATGGTTGATTGAATCAGGTGCATCCTTTCACTTCACTCCCCATAGAAAGTGGTTCTGCGAGTATGAGAAATACGATGGTGATGATGTCTTCTTAGGGGATGATAGGAAGGCTAAAATCGTTGGTCACAGAAAAGTAAAGTTGAAGTTACAAGGTGGAAGGGTTAAAACACTTCCGGGTGTTCTGCATATTCCTGCATTGGCGAGAAATCTGATTTCTGTAAGCAAGTTGGGTGATGCAGGTGTAAAAACAGTGTTCGAGAAGGATACCTGTAAGATGGTTCGGGAAGCACTGGTATTGATGCGGGGATTTCAGATTGGAACTCTGTACAAGCTGCAAGGTAGCACAGTTATTGATGGGTGTAATAGTTCTATGGTTCCTGAAAGTGGAGTAGAAAATCTAGTGGTCTCTGGAGAGAAGACCATGTTGTTGCATCAAAGGCTTAGACATATTGAAGAGAAAGGCCTTCAAATACTTCATGGTAAAGGTATGGTAGAAGGTATGAGTAATAACTCTCTGGATTTTGATTTCTGTGAAAATTGTGTATATGAGAAGCAGAATCAGGTGAGTTTCCCCTTTGATGGTAAGAGGGCAAAAGATATATTAGAGCTTGTGCATAGTGATGTGTTTGGACCTGTGAAGGTTCCATCACTAGGTAATTCTGTGTACTATGTATCATTTATAGATGACTTCTCAAGGAATACATGGATATATTTCCTTAAGAAGAAGTCTAAAGTCTTTGACAGGTTTAAAGAATTCAAGGATCTGGTGGAAAACTAGACAGAGAAGAAGATAAAGGTGTTGAGGAGAGATAACGGTGGAGAGTTTTGCAGTAAGGAATTTGAAGAATTCTGTAAGAAGTGTGGTATAGCACGGCAAAAGACTACTCCATATACACCTCAACAAAATGGAGTTGTAGAAAAAATGAATAAGACGTTGATGGAAATGGCAAGAAACATGCTCAGTGGTACCATATTAGAACAGAAATTCTGGGCAGAGGCGGTGGAGACAACATGTTACCTGGTCAACAAATCACCTTCATCAACATTGGAGGATAAAACTCCACAAGAGGTATGGAACTCTTTTTCACATCTGAGGGTATTTGGATGTGATGCATATGTACATGTTCCAAAAGATAAATAAACCAAGTTGGATAGTAAATTTGAAAAGTGCATTTTTATTGGGTATAAGGATGGTTTAAAGGGTTATAAGCTTTGGAATCCAGTAACAAGGAAGGTTGTGTACAGTCAAGGTGTGGTGTTCAAAGAAGTGAAAGATGTTATTAAACATGAAGTTCAACCAAAGGAACCTGAGAAGATAGAGTTTGAGCTAAAGGATGAAGAATCAGACTCTACAACAGAGGAGGAATCAAAAGATGAAGAGCCACAAACTCCGGGTGTGAGAAGATCAATTCGAGAAAGAAGACAGCCAGAAATGTATAGTCTATCTGCTTTCTATTCAAATTTTGCTTTATCTATTACTGATGATGATCCCAAAACTGTGAAGGAAGCAGTAGATTCAGAGGATGGAAAACTCTGGAAAGAGGCCATGGTTGATGAAATGGCATCTTTGCGAGGTTTGGGATTTGGTGGAGTTGCCGGCTGAAAGGAAACCCATTGGCAGCAAATGGGTGTTCAAGAAGAAGATAAATGCAGAAGGAAATGTGGAGAAATATAAAGCTCGGTTGGTAGCAAAATGTTATTTCCAGGTGCCGGGAATTGATTTTGGTGATATTTTTTCTGCTGCTACCAAGGTAACCTCTATTATATTACTTTTATCTGTTGTTGCTGCTTTTGATTTTGAGGTAGAATAGATGGATGTGAAGACAACATTTCTTCACGGGGACCTAGAAGAGGAAATCTACATGAAGAAACCTGAAGACTTTGCAGTGAAGGGTAAGAAAGCACTGGTATGCAAGTTAAAGAAGTCTCTATATGGGTTAAAACAGTCACCAAGGATGTGGTATCAGAAATTTGATACATTTATACGGGGACTTGGCTTCACCAGAAGCAAAGCAGATCATTGTGTCTATTTTAAATTAATTGGTGACCGTCTTATTTATTTGGTCTTGTATGTAGATGATATGTTGCTGATTGGAAATAACAAAGAAATTATCCAGGATTTGAAGACCTAATTGTCCTCCAAATTTGACATGAAAGATTTTGGTGTTGTAAACTATATTTTGGGCATGGAAATTAAAAGAGACCGGGCAAAGAAGAAGGTCTGGTTAAACCAGAGGAAGTATGTCGAGGCAATATTGCAGAGATTTAATATGCAGGATAGTAAACCGGTGAAGGTTCCTATTCTTATAGGTGTAAAGTTATCTGCTGAACAGTGTCCCAAAACACAAGAAGAAGAGGACATGTCCCGTGTTCCATATGCAAGTGCAGTCGGTAGGCTGATGTATGCAATGGTCTATATTAGATTAGGCATTGCACATGTAGTGGGAGTATTGAGCAGGTTAATGCCAAAACCAGGGAAGGAGCATTGGATAGCAGTGAAGCGATTTTCAGGTATTTGCGTGGCACTAATGATTATGGTTCGTGCCACTAAGGAAGACCATGATTGGATAGAGTGTTTGATATTCGTGACTTTGTTGATGCAAACTGGGCTAGAGATCTGGATCAGAGAAGATCTACAAGTGGGTATGTGTTTAACCAATTTGGAGGTGCAGTCAGTTGGATGAATAAGAAACAATTTGTAGTGGCACTATCAACTACAGAGGCAGAATAGATGGCAGCCACTCATGCAAGTAAAGAAGCAGTTTGGTTGCAGAGATTGTGTTCAAGTATGAGGTTAGTACAGGGAGCTATAAGGATAGACTATGACAGCCAAAGTGCAATTTTCCTGGCAAAGAACCCTGCATATCATTCAAAGACAAAGCACATTAATGTTCAGTATCACTTTGTGAGGGATATGATATAAGACAAAAAGGTGTCGCTGGTAAAGGTGGACATTTTAAAGAATACTGCAGATGCATTGACAAAATCTATGATCTCTGAGAAGTTCTCTTGGTGTAGAGAAACAATGGGCATTGCAGGGTTGGATAAATGACTAAGCTCTTTTGTGGCCCCCTGTGGAAAGAAAACAACAAGTGGGAGAATGTTGGGTTGTGTTATATTCTTTCCACGACTAGCACACGTAGTTAATTGGGGGGTTAGAAGGGGGGCGGAGCGCCCTCCCGCCCCCTTCATTGCACCAATTGCATAATGGGGGGAGTCACATGGAGTTTGAGGGGTGCAAGTAACCCACTCTATGGGGTCTAGGGCAGCGCCCCAAAAATTTTTGGTTTTGGACCCTATATTAGGTTGGGCAGACCTACCTATGGTTTTGTGCATGTTTTTCGCACATGGTTTTGGACACGATGGTTTTGGTCCATGGTATTGGATACGATGGTTTTCGGTCTATGGTATTGGATGTTTCAACATGTATAAATATGTATTGTAGCATTGAAAGGAACATAATGAAAAATCAAGCTAGTAGTCCCGGTTTTGGGATCCAGAGGAAAATATCTGTGTATATGTGTTTTATGTGTTATGCTCTCGCATTGTTTATTGTATGTGTTTTAGAATTCGTATGCAGGTAATTTCTATACGGGGTTCAAACCGACATAATATAATAATAATTACTATTAATAATAGTAAATAATATGATTAAGTATTTTTTCCTGTAGGAAAAAACCGTATTTCAATTCACAGATATGAGTGAAAATTTCGTTTCTTAGATACACAATTGATGTGTATTCACATATCCAAAGGGACCAAAAGAAGAAGCACTTGTGTGACCTCAATATATGGAAAATGCTCATATCATTGAGAGTCTAAATACATGTTAATATCTGAAAAATATTTGTAGAGAAAATACTTTATAAACAAAAAAATTTGTGGCATCCTCGTGGCTTAAAAAACTAGTTGATTAAAGAGGCAATCATAGAGTATAGAATAACAAAAAGGGCCAAGAGTAGAAAATTCAGTACATTATGATGTTGATTTGTAGAAAATGTCCGTGTAGGACTAGTGATGAAAATATAAAAGTTGAGCATCCCTTTGTTCTACAATACTCCATAAACCTTGTGCCAAATTGAGCCCTTCTTTTGACAACCTATTCATCTTTTTGTTTCTGTCCCTATAGAGATGGTGGCATGAGAAATGAGAAAAATAATGAACAATAATCATGATTTCCTCCATTATTGGCATAAGGATAATATTTTTGTAGACTTGAGATTTGTTTAAGCAATTTATAGTGAGCATTGAGTCCCCAAATATCTAGATCTAAGTGCAACCCTTCTCCAAAGCAAACAACAGTAAGAATTTACATGCAAGGAATTCTGCCTGGTTGTTGGTCCCACAACCCAAGCCAAATTTAACCTGATAGCAATGTGCTTATGATAGGAAGATGATGAATCCTCCTATGCTCTGTTGTCCCATGTTTGATGAGGCGCCATCAGAAAAGGCCCATGGACGAGATTTGTCTGCTAGTTCTGGCTTGGGACTATGGTGGGAGGGGGGTGGGGCGAGGAATCTTTTTCATGGGGGAAGTGACTTAAAATGACTAGCATTTCCAACACAGATTGATTTTGGATTGATAATTTCTCATGGATGATGGCCTTGTTTCGAGCAAACTAGACCCCCCAACAAATATTTAATAGGAGAGCTTTGATAGAATGATAGTTGGGGTTGGAGTACCAATCCCTCCATGATTCTTTTAGATCCATAAATTCCCACAAAACAAGGTGACGAAGGGCAGTCTGACAAGTTGTCCACACCTGTTGAAAAGAGGGGCATGTTAGTATGAAAATTCTTAGTATGTATACCAAAAATGCTTCATTTAAGTCACTGGTGACAAGTGACCCTAACAACAAGATACGACAATTTACACTTCAAATCTGCAATGAAAAAATAAGAAAACCCTATGGTAAAAAGATCATATGCAACCCAAAACATAGAACAACAAGAAATAACCAATGTAATAACCCAATGGAAGCTTTGAAGGAATAATATTTTTATTAGAAAATCCCTGGTGAAGGGGATTTACAACATGGGTCTGCAAAAATCCCCCTCTGTGGGATGGGTCCTTTTATGTCCTTGTGCTTCAATGATCTATTTCTCTCTCTCAATATGCACAAAAACCCAAAAGTAAGATGGAACTCAAGTGGGAGCTCAGATGTGGCAAGATGATAGTGGTGACAATGATAATGATTATGGTGAAGAATCAGTGGAAAACCCTCTTATTTATAACAAAGTGTTGAGCTAAATTAGGAATTAGAAAATAATAAAATATTATTGACCAAATCAAAATTTAATTTTTAGGAATATTTATTATATTTTTTGAAGAGGGAAAACATATTCAAAAATGCTAAAATATCTTTATTTAGAAAATGGTTGAACTAATTAACAAATAAAATGATTTATTAATAACTTTGTGAGAATTAAGAAGGGTGGATTCGAATTAATTATTAAATAGTGATTTAATAATTATTCCAAAAACAAAAGTAAGGAATAATAAATAAATAATGATTTATTTGATTACTCCAATGTGATTTAGTCAAATGTGATAAGGAATACTTATCACATAATGAATTAATAATTATTTCTAGAGAAAATTAAAGAGAATGATTTATTCAATTATTCCCATGGGTTTTTTATTTTATTTTAATTAGAAATAATTTAATAAAAATGGTTTACTAAATTATTCCCTATGGTGAAAGTGATTTTACTATGGTAAAATTAATCCTACGCGGTGTATTACGATCCACCTAGATAGAAATAGTTAGGTGATCATTTTTTTAGTGATAATAGGGTAGGAAATGAAGCGAAATTATTTCATCATTGGTTTTGCATAGCAGGAACTAGCCTAGACAAATCATATATCTTTTTTGCAGTATCCTAGGTTAACGCCTTAAGGCACCACATAAACAATTTTTCTTTCGCTGGGCATTTTGCACACTAAACGACCTTCCATCACCAAATCTCGTCATATTTTGCCTTGTCTGCTAGAAGAGGAAGGTAACCCAACTCAGGGGTGTATACACTGAAGGGGGATATTCTCCAGATAATTTCATCCTCTATGCCCATCATCAGATAAGGCCTGAACATAGACCTACCATGGGCCGTGAAAGACCTCCTCAAGGCCGAACTCCTCGACAAAAATCCAACCTTAACTCTAGATTAAGGAGGATGCATGGTTGGAAATCTGTGACAGTTTGGTGATGCCTCTCTCTCCTAAAAAGTTAGTGAGAGGAGGAGGAAGCAAGTGGTTTTTTTCTATTTCCACACCAAGGATGTAGCCTAATTCTAATTCTATTTCCCCTTCTAATCCTCCAAGCTAAACCATTTCCTACGGTACCAAAAGAATTCAGCACAACCCTTCAAATAATTGATATGTTTGTTTGGGGCTTATTTCCCCTCTAGATCCATCCTTTAAGAGAAATGGGGGCAATATATTTATGAAATACTACCTATGTACTTAAGCTGTATGATGAAATTATCTATCATCCACATTTCGCTGCCAAGGCTTTAGAAAAAATATGCATATTTTCTAGGCCCTTGCCCCCCATCACTTTTAGAAAGGCTATTCTATCCCACATAACCCACACGAGTGTAATTAAGTCCTATTTGCCTGCCCAAAGGAAGTGTGAGATTTTTTTTTTTTTTTTTTTTTTTATCACATGCTTTTAGGGATCTAAGCCAGGGAAGCCCAATTCACTGGGATGGCTTCCAAAATAGATTTGATGAGGACAAGATGGACCACTCTAGAGAGCTATAAAGAGCACTAATTGTTTATTCATTTTCCCCTTGGCTATGAGCCAAAGCCAATCAGTCTTGTAACAATTGGGTTTAACATGGAAACCAAGGTACTTCAACCCTTCCTCAAGAGGAGTTGGAGCGAAGGAAAGGAGATGTAGAAGATGATGGGATTCGACTTCATTGATATTATGACATGATATTATGGATTTATGAGAATCAATCATCATCTTATTTGCTTTCCCATAAAGAGATAGATACAAAGCAAGAGAGTTGGTCTCCCTTGGCATACTATTGTAAAAAATAAGAATGTCTTCCATAAAGAGAAAGTGGGTAACAACTAGAGTACTTGCAATAAGCATTCCATGAAAGTCCCCTCTTATTTTAGCTTTAAATAGGAGGCTACTCAATCCTTCAACCACCATCAAAATTAAGAGGGGGGAGAGGGGCAGCCTTGTCTGAGACCCCTTTGGGCGTGAAAAGGGGGGGGAGGTTGAGTCATTTATGAGGAAAACGAAGGGAATAGTTTGGATGCAACTCATGACCTAGTTGACAAAGTTGATGTCGAAGCCCACATGGGTTAGAAGAAGCCTTAGATAAATCTAGCTGACTCGGTCAAATACTTTGGATGAGTCGATTTTGATAATTGCTCCCTTCAAATTTTGAGTTTTAATGCTATGCAATCATTCTTGGGCCACTTTGATGGCTTCATGAATTTTCCTTCCTTTTAGAAAGGAAAACTATTCTAGAGAAATATATCTAGAGAGGATAGGCTTGAGCTTGGCGGCTATGATTTTAGCAATAATATGGTGTTGCACAGGGAGATGGGACACAATTCAAAAAAGGAGAGGGGATGATTTGATTTGGGGATGAGGGCGATGAATGTTGAATTGAAGGCAGGGTGAATTCTTTCCTCCCTTATGGATTCTTCAATCATTTCTAGAAGGTCAGGGTTAATAAGGTCATAAAGTTCTGTAAAAAATTCTATGATCTAGCCATCAGGCCTAGGGATCTTATCGTTTTGGAAACCATGCATAACAAACTTGAACTCCTCCTCTAAAATTTCTTCCATTATAGCCTTCCGTTCCTCTTCCCCAACCATTCTGGGAAAAAGCTGTGCTACTTAGAATACTTCTGCTATTGAAGCTTCCATTGGAGCTTGATATAGTTGAGTTGTTCTTTCCCATACAAGCTAGTCCTTCGAAGGAGGAGACCGGCCTACTGTCGGCATCTTGGAGGATCCATATGGTGTTGGCCATTTCGCTTCCTTTTGCATAGGCTTGGAAAAGTTGTGTTTTCATCCCCGCTTTTAAGCCAAATGGCCCTGCTTTTAAAACACCATTCTTCTTCCCTCACAGAGAGAATTTCATTTTTCCTTTTTTCCAAGTTGATGGTGACCTCTCCGAATTTATGGGAAAAGAATCCTTCCTCATATGAGATTGTGATATCCAGGATATGACCTTTGATGGTCTCTAGCTCCCTCACTTCGGTTGATTTCTTGTTTTTTCCACATTCCTTCTTTTTTTATTTGATAAGTTTGAGGTTTTGTTGACGGTGATGGATCCGCCAACATGTCATGGGATATCCTTGGTAAGAAGTCCCAATTAGACCTCAGACTGTTTAGTGTAGGATTCCCAATAGTGGGTCGTGCTTAATGCCTTGACCGCGATTTCGTATAGACACAAGTAAGATAACTTTGTTGGTAGCAAGGGTGTGACATATGCAGTAAGCCAAGGAAGGTGCATGAGAGGTTCTAACACAAGGGGTTTGAGATGAGTGCACCCCTTGGAAACCAGTGATAGCATAGAGTTAAGAAGGGAACACACGAGAAAAGATGCATCACAACATGGAAGGCAAGTTAGCTAGCAATTTAAAGTGATGGTTAAACCAACAACACATTTCAGAAAGATTCATACATACATACATAGAAATAGCTATACACGCATGCGTAAGTAAACAAATACATATATCATTTAGAGTAAACAGATAGCTGAAATACAATACAACATATGCATGAAATGTGATGGTTCTTGATATATTAAGCAGTGTAAGTTCTAGTCATACAATGCATCCATGTCCAACCACTAGTTCCGATAGCAGAACATTACAGCCGCAATTGCCTACTCCTCCAAAGAGATGTACTAGCTCTGCACAGTGGAGAAGTCAAGGCTCGTTACAATATTGTCTAAGCTCTCTCTAAGATAGTCCTATTGGAAGCTTGGCTAATGAAAATCCTATACAATGAGTTATGAGGGACTATTTATAACAAAGGACAGGGTGACCCTTGACATTCCCCTTTGTGACAGTTCATCTACCCTCATGACTCTTCATCTACTCTATGATTGTTACGTCCAACTATCGACACTTGAACTTACACTAGACAAGATGTTACATTACAATGCGCATGTACCCATGTGAGACAAAACGACTTGAGCAAGCCTTGCTAGACATCACTATGACTTGGATAACCGTTGGAAGACCAACTCTTTGACATCTTCATTGTGGTTGACAGTAGCGAATTGATGCCAAGATTGGTAGTCCATGATGGTGTCCTTGTGCTCCAAGATGACACCTTTCTAGAACCTGGCTCTTGCCTCCATAGAATCTGGGTACACTGCTCAAGCTCCTTTGTTGAACTTGTATGAAAGCATGTGCATCATTGAATGCGACTAGACAAGCAACATACTTGTGCATGATGTCTACACTGATGTGAAAGTATGGGCTGGTGGAAATGTGCATCAACTCGTTAAAGTATGAGTTAAGCTTTAGTCAGACCTATGCCTTTGTCTTCGCATGGGTGAGAGTCCCAATAGATGGGTTTGCATGTTCACGCACCATAACACCCATACTCTTGAATACACGTGCATGGGAAGCCTGTAGACTGGTGCTGAGCTGCAGAAGCTCTTCATAGTTCTAGATCTGACTCCGGTTGCGTGCCTTCATCTCGATCGCTCTATGCTTCATTATATTAGGCAGGTAAAGTGGGGCTCCCTTGTCTCTCATCGTCCTTGTTTTCATGTAATCAAAAGCAACATGCACGTTTGACAATATATGTGCTCTTCTAACACATCACTATCGCCATCCGTTGAGATGGATGACTGCCTTATGCACGGTACCAAACTTGGAATACAACGCCCGCATAACTGTGTCATGGGACAATACTTCATCTAATATTGCCTTCTTCAATTCTTCTCGGGCAGACGCTGTCACTAACTCTACTCCATGCTTGGCCGTCTATATCTCCTTAGCTATTCACTCATTCTCAGCTATCAAAAAGCGAACACTTGAGATAGTGGTTTCAACATATGCTCTAGTAACACCAGCCAAGGCTGTTGGATGTTTGTGCATGTCAGACACGATCACTCGTTCCTCATACTGCGCAGGAGATGTATGATCTTCTGGAGTTGACACTCTATGAGATTGCACAGTTCTATGTTGAGACTCGTCGAATGATATGTTGTGCATCTCCCCTTCTAGTTGATCTCCAAGGATCTCAGTGTCTCCTTGGTCACTTGGGACTTGCTCATCTTCTGGATGTGGTGAAGCTGGTGGTGAGGCATGAGGTCGATGTCCTGCTCTAACAGCTGCTACTCCATGTCTGTATCCATCTGCTCAAGTGCTCGCTCTATCTCCTAGGCGAAGTCCTCCTCCTACGATGGTTTAGACTACTCGCCTGTTGACAGATGTTTTAAGGAGTCCACTACATGTACGGGCATTGTTTCATCCATTTGCACATATTGTGCCCCCGACTGTACCTGTTGTTGAAAAGTGTGCAACAAGAAATGCTAAATTTATAATTGTAGAGCCTCTAACCTATACCTCATCATCTACTATTATCTACTGTTTTCCATCACCTATCTCTCTCTTTCACCTCATTTTCCCTGTAAAACCACCCAGATCATTACATTAGATGTCATTAAGCATGATCAAGTGAGCTTTGCTAATGTGTGACTGTTTTGTTTAGATTTTGACATATTTACAGGCATTCCGCAGCTCTCTGCCGATTCTACAGCTATCTGATGATTCTGCAGCCATCTGGAGATTCCGCAGCCTTTTTGTTGTTTTCAAGGTTCCACGTGCCATTTTTCCAAACGAGCCACATGGGTACTTAGGTATCAAGGTGCTCGAGGTTCCTGTGCCATTTGTTCGATCATCCACGTCATCCATACCTCCGGTCAAACAGGAGCAAGATCCGGTCAACGAAGGCAGCTCAACGGTGATGCGTAAGCTGTTTGGTCACGTCAGCTCAGACGGTGGCTTGCCCATGTTTCGCAGGACGTGGGGAACATAATCCAACTTTGGATTCAATCCCCATGACGACCAGGACCTCCAGCTCACCCACGCAGGCTCATGACGTGTTAATTCAGTTTTAATTACACATGACAGTTTGTTATTTTCTGTTTTTAGCAACACGCATAGGCTATCCTTCAGATGCCTATAAATACTTGCGTCTGCGTACGCTTAAAGAGACTTTTATTTGCTGTATATTGTGAACTTGTTGTAATTTTTGAGCATTCCTAAAACTCTGTTTTTATAGTGCTGTTTTAGCACTCTTCACTGTGAATTTTTGCATATGGAGTAATAGAACCAGTGCTGTTTTGGAGCTTTCAACACTTTGAGTCTTTCTTGGGTTATGTGAATGAAGGGCCCCTGTTCATACTAGCCTTGTATAGTATTTTCATGTTCAACATTTTCTTTTCTTGATCTATGTACAACATAATTCACTTCATTTTAATTCATTTTGGATCCTTTCTTTACGCTGATCAGCATTGCTCTTTTGCAGGTTTTTGACCCGGGATTATTTGTGTGTTTATGTGTTTGCTTTGCATCTAGTGGTAGTTTCAGTTGACAGATTTAAAGTTGCTGCTCCTTACTTTATTTCCATAGCTAGTTTTTAGTTTTAATTTTCAAAGCTGTCTGCTAATATATGAATGGTCTCTTACTATAAATTGTTTATCTCTTAGAGATCAGAATACTAATCACTTGCAGCTGGCTTTGGGTGCTTTCTAGACTAATTCTTAGCTACTCTCTAATCGTGATTTACACAGTACTATGTGATATAGGCAGAGAGTTAGAAAGAGCAAAATATTATCACTAGTCTTTAAAGTAGATTTTCTCATTTTTATCAGTTATTAGACTTACTTTTAGCTACTTCTTAATCATGTCTTACACAGTACTATGTGTTAGAGGCAGAGAGTTAGGAAGAGATAAACATTATCATTGGTCTTTTAAGTGATTTTCTTATTTTTGCAGCAGCATGAATGGTGTCTAATACCATTAGAAAGTGGTTCTTTGCTTTCAGTTTATTTTAATTCATTTCCTTCAAAGTCTTCTTTTTCAGCAAATAGTTAGAAACCACTAATCACACACCCTCACTCATTTAGAATTCACTCCACACACACCATCACTCATTTGTTTATAAATACATCACTCCATCGTAGGAAGATAAATTAATCACAAACAACACCCCCCAAACGACAAAAAGCTCTAGGAGGTTGCTTAAGTACATATAGTACACCTTCACTTCATCAGCTTACAAGCCCCTGGTTGACAATTAATGATATCAATTTAGGAATACTAAATTGACCAACCATTTTGGCACCGTTGCCGGGGAAGTGAAATTAAGTAGCCATATTCTTAAAAAAAAAAACAACATAAGATTTCAAGGAAAGGAGTTGATAACCTATCAAAGTATTCTCTCCTCTTGCACTGCAAAGTGATCTGGAGGATCATAAAAGAGAAAGTTATTGATTTAGTAGTTTCTTGAGTATGCTCTCTTCTTGCACCTAGAGTGAATTGGAAGATTAGAAAAAGAACTATTAACTTGACTTGAAGAAAATAAAAAAAAATGACATGCATAGAGCTAGAGATTCTAGAGGAAGGTTTTTAGCTAGAGCTCGAGGTTCAATTTTTACAAGTCCATCTGCTCCAAGGGATAGACAAGAGACACCTCCCTTATCTCCAACCAACACTCCTAGTCCTAGAATTCCTGGAATTCAAGAGCCAAGAGTTGACTCTCCTACACCTTCTATTGAATTTGAACTAGGAGGAGACTCTTCCCTTTCTCCTACAGAAATACCAATTGTAATTGAGGAAGCAGAATCATCTGAGGAAGAAGGAGAAATCTCTTCTCGTTCACCTTTTGTAGAAGAACCAGAAGATTTTGAAATCTCTAGGAGAACCATCATGGTAGATGAAGAAGTAGGAGGTAGAGGTAGAGGTAGAGGAGGAAGAGGAGGAAACAATGGAGGTGGTACAGGTCCCATTGGAGGAGGAAATAGAGATAGCGATAAATCATTTGGGTTCCCTATCGTTGATGAGGATTCCAGAGCCACCATGAAAAACATATCACCATCTGTCCTCCCTAACTTCCATGGGTTAAGATCTGAAGACCCTGAAACATTCTTATTTGAGTTTGAAGTGGTGTGTCAAACTTATGACTATCTAGATGACTCCCAGAAACTCAAATCGTTCCCTTCAACACTAAAGGATCAAACTTTGAGATGGTTCATGGGGTTAGGTACTCAAACCATTAGGAATTGGGATGAAATGAAACAAACCTTTTTGGATAGATATTTGTACTATTGTATGCCTACTAATCACAAGGACGAGGTTTTAAAAAATGATACAAAAAGAAGATGAGAGCTTAAAGATTACTTGAAAGATTCCAATATAAACTTGAAAAGAGCAAAAATGAAGTACCTTGGATGAAAGACCTTAAAAGCCCTCTTATTAAAAGCCATTAGGGATGAATGGATAGATATCTTAAATATGATGGGGAAGGGAGATATTTCTCAAGTACCACTCAGTGATATAGCAGAACTTTGTATCCATCTCTCAAGAGGCAAATCAAAAACTCAAAAAGGGCCTAGAGATCCCTCTCTCCTTAGGGCAAATAAATCCACAACAGGATCAGTGAGTAGGGCTGAAATCGGCAGTATGCTTGATGAATTTAAGACTGACATCTTAGGGAATATTAGTGAACAACTAGATACCCTTAAGATCCATAATAAACAGAAAGCAGAAACCGAGGCCTTAGCCATCTTTTGTTCAAAATGTAGAAAAAAACATGCTCTAAGGGAATGTCCCTTGGAAGCACAAGTTGTGGAAACATGTGTAATTTGCTCAGAAACTCATGAGACCAAGGATTGTCCTTCAATTCCTGGCCTCAAGGCAGTCTTTCAAGAGGATCCAAGTACGCTTGAATCTCTTTGTTTTATTGGAAGGAGACCTTGGCAAGGACAACAGAATCAAGGGTTCAATAACTCTATGAATTCTCAATCCCAACCAAATTGGAATCCTTGGCAACAACCTTGGC